>JASDQU010751783.1:7241-17653 GCA_032191745.1 Picea mariana
TCAGTTAACTAAAGACTAGTTGACTAGTTAACTCAACTACGTGGTAGTTCACTCCATTAACTGCCTGAGAGATTAGAATAGGTGGAAGTTCACTACCATAACTGTTGGTGTGTGTCCAGATCACTATAGACCACCACTATGGTGACTTGGTTCACCTCAATTCAAACTCATTGAGTTATACAGAGTATATCATGTGTAAATTATTCATTATTCACAACAGTTAATGAGAATTCTTCCATTCTTTCTCTCCTTCTTCTTCTTTTTCAATACTCTCTGCAAATGTGTGTATTATTGTTTAGTTATATCTATTCTGTGCAAGTTCAACACATTTACATTTACAAAAGTTCTTCCACGAGAAGCCTTTGAGTATCTTCGCCAGTGACTCAGAGTTATTTCTACTCCAAAATAAATTCTTTTGAATGGTTATCTTATATGTCTTAGATGTACACGAGGAAGCACCATAAAGAGGACAGTTTAGGTTGGGAGATCAGATGAGTCAGTTAGGGGGAGAAGAACCGAATGGAAATATGCCTTTTCCATTAATGACAAAGGGGGAGATATTTATCAGATGCAGAGGACATAGGCATGGTTCCAGAGGGAGCATTGGTCACAGAGATGCAAGCATGGTTCCAAGGGGAGCATGAGTGATATGATTTTAGTATTGCATCAGAGTGTTGTCATCAATGCCAAAGGGGGATATTGTTAATTAATTGGGTTGGTTTTCATTGATTTCAACCCTTGAAGAAAGTTTGGTAGCAAATTATGGTAGCACAAAGGTTTGGGTAATGGACCCAAGTTTGTTTTATGTATAATGGTATGAGTTTTGATATATTTGTAGGTAAGACTATTCTATATGGATAGCACATGTCATGCCATTTCTGGTGGTATGTGGAACATCACATAACTCCTCATGGTTTGACAGTTATGGCCTTATGAAGTTGAAGGACCCTCATATGATTGGATTGAAACCCCAAAAGGTCAAAGAAGTCAAAGTGCTTGCAAAGAGGATTATTTAAATAATAAAGTAAGTGACAAAGTCAAAGAGGATTATTTAAATAATAAATTGAAGTGACAAAGTCAAAGAGGATTATTTAAATAATAAAGTGAAGTGACATAATCAAAGATGATTATTTAAATAATAAAGTGAAGTGACAAAGTCAAGGAGGATTATTCAAATAATAAAGTAAATGGAGAACTTTCTAATTATGGAAAGTGTTTATAAGAAGGCTAACCCTAAAATGAGGAAAATGGGTTAAGTGGTCAAGTGGCTATTGGATACATGAACAAGTGGAAAATTGGACAAAGTTGGACATAGGTGACTATGTGGACAAAGTGGCCTAGAAGATGCTTCTAAGGAAGCTACTTGGAGACTATAAATAAAAGTCAAGGCTCTCTCATTTTAATCACACTTGAGCATATTGAAAATCTATAGGTGGCTAAGGTAACCAAATGATATTTAAGACGAATTTCAGAGGGAAGGTGAAGTAAATAAGGCCGAAATTCAAGGGAGGATAAATTCTTTTGATGATGGTTTCTAAGGTATGTTATTTACAAGTCATCTCACCATTTTCGCAATAATGTTTTTTCTAGAATCATTAATACCATGAACTTGGGATTCCACTGAGAAAACATATCCAAGTAGTTGTGGTACAAATTTTAGCTTGTGGGTCATTGTATTTCTGGAGTTACACTCCGTGGAAAATAGGGTTTGTGGCTAGTCCTAAAACTAGTCTAAAACAATTGTTTCAGGTAAAAACGTCATAACTTCTTCATAAAAGATCCAAATTTAGTAATACCAAATGTTTTGGTTAGGGTAAAGTCTTTAGTATTCTGTGTACAATTTTCAGATCCATACAACAAATATTCCGTGCGAGACACGGTCTACAAGTTCGCTCTCTAGAATAAGCCAGAATTCAACAAGGTATGCCATTTTTGCTATAACTCCTTTTATGAGAGGTTCCAAGTAGTTACACCTGGAGAAATTGCATAAAACACACTAATGAACATTGTGTACTATTTTCTTATCTTTATTCATTATAGGTACATAGTTATGATTATTTCAAGTTAGGGTTGTTGACTAATCCAAAACTAGTCATGTGCGACTAAAGTAAAGTTTGATAAAAAAACTAGTCTCTTGTTGTTAAAGTTAAGGAAGGTTTGCAGGTATGTGATCATATACAAAAGATCTATTATAGAGTTAAAAATCAGATTTGGATGATGAAATTGATGAGGGATTTTAGTTGAGGTTGAGGTACAGGTTGGTGCATGGTTGATGCACTTGTTTATGGTACAAGTTGATTACAGGTTGTTTGGTACAGATTGGTGCATGGTTGATGCAATTGTTGATGGTACAGGTTGATTACAGATTGAGGTACAGGTTGATGCATGGTTTATGCATGGTTTAGGTTATTGGTACAGGGTTACAACAATATATCTTACAGTGATAGCGTGACAATGGTTCCATAATTCTACTTATACGTCAAGGAGGTTGGATTGGGAAAGAAAAATTAGTTGTAGCCATCTTCCAGTTGTAGTCGGAGAACATAGGGGGTTGTAGCCTCCTTCTGGTTGTATCCAGAGAATTGGGGAGTTGGAGCTTCCCTCAGGTTGTAGCCTAAGAAACTAGGGGGTTGGATCCTCCTTCCAGTTGCAGCTGAAAAACAAAGGAAGTTGGTGCTTCCAATGAATGTAATTCTTCAATACATATAAGAAAAATCATTCCATGGTTTTATCCCACTTTGGGTTTCCACGTAAAAACACTTGTGTACTGTGTATGTGTATGATTGTTCATTTGTTCATTATTTATTTACTCTACAAATATTGGATGATAATGCTACATTTATATAACACTTGCTTTATATGGTTAAAAAGGATTAGATTGCTCTATTACTAATTCACCCCCCCTCTCAGTAATCCAAAATAGAGCATAGATATTTTACAATAATCTCCAAGAAAAAAATATCCAATACTTCCTACTCTTATTTATACTAATTCTACCTTCTAAGGAAACTTCTAAAGGAAGATATTTCTAGAAGTGGAAGCTTCTATTAGGTCTTCTTACACTGACTTATTATGCTTTATTTATTAGTCCTTATTAACTAATGTTGGCCTTTATTACATAGAAAACACATCCAACTAAATAATGACCCACAAATAGGGGTTAGGATCGGATCCTAACATGCCCTCCCTCTTCAAAAGAAGCCTTGTCCTCAAGGTTGAAGATGCGGAAACTACTAAAGTATGGTTGTTGGTTCCCAAGTCGCATCCTTTCATGATATGCCCTTCCACTTGATCAACACTTCCTTAATAGTTCTTCCATGCAAATAGAATTCATGTGCATTGAGGATTTCTTCTGGTTGGAACCAAAGGGAGCCTTCTTCATATAATTTGAGAAGGATGGTTTGGACCTTGCAATTTTTTCCCAACCCACTTTCTTCAAACAAGAAACATGGAACATTGGATGGATTTTGGAACTATCTGAAAGGGCCAATTTGTATGCCATTGAACCAATACACTTGAGGATTTGACAGGGGCCATAAATCTTGGGTTCCAACTTGTGATTTCCCTAGGATTTGAGAGATGTTTGTTTGGCCATCAGATTGGTGGTGATAAGAGGTGCTCATGTTCAGTTGGGTGCCATGCAATTTAAACAACTCTTGCCAAAATGTGCTGGTAAAAGTTGGTTCATGATAATATACAATAGAGGTGGGCATTCCATGTAACTTTAAAGTATGATCGAAGAAAACTCATACTGCTAATGTCGGTGTGAAAGGGTCGGGTAATACACAAAAATGAGAATACTTGGAGAGGCGATCAACCACCACCTACATGCTGAATAACTTCTTCCCATATTTGGGGAGGCCCACCATAAAGTGCAAGGAGATGTCCATCCAAATAGAAGATGGAATGAGTAAGGGTTGTAGAGCTCCTGGAGACTTGATGGTTTCACCTTTATTGCATTAACACACCTCGCATTTAGTGACAAAGTGAAAGATATCCTTCTTCACGCCTTCCCAAAAAATATAACGACAGGCACAAGAATAGGTCTTTTGGAAGCTCAAGTGACCCACAATAGCTGATGAGAGCAACTCATTTAAGAGCTTGGGCTTGAGGGTTGAAGAGGGAGACAAAACTAGGCGATCCTTATATTTCAGAATGTTGTCTTTACAAGTATAGTTGATGGGAGGATTAGGGTCATCCTGAAGTCGAAAAATTAACCTAGACATGGTCAGGTGTGTTAGCCACTATTGTCGTACTTATTCAATCCAATATGGAACTGGTAATGATAAGGGAAAGAGGGAGTCATCCTCCTCATGTTGGTGTGACAATGCATATGTTATGCCATTGTATTTTCCCATTTTATATATGATTTCATAATCATAACCCAACATTTTGTTCAACCACTTGTGTTGTTCTAGGGAGGATAACTGTTGCTCTAAAAAATAATTTAGACTATGGTGGTCCGTCTTGATTTGAAAACAATGCCAAAAGATATTGTTTCCATGTGTGCACTGCATGGAGAATGGCCATCATTTATTTTTCATGCGTAGATCTGCCCAAATTTCAACCACTCAAAGCTTGGCTAGTAAAGGCCAGAAGTCGACCATATTGTGTGAGCATGACACCTATACCAGTTCCAAAAGAATATAATTCTACCACAAAGGTTTTGTTGAAGTCAGGAGCTGCTGGGACTGGAGTAGTGCACATGGTCCACTTTAAATATTTGAAGGCTTCCTCGACAGTAGGTGTCCAATGGAATACATTCTCCATAAGAAGGTCAATTAAGGGCTTATAGATTTTCCATAATGGTGTAAAAATTTCCTATAATATCCTGTGAGACCAAGGAAACCCTGTAGGTGCTTTAAGGTCATGGGTTGAAACCATTCCTGCATAGCTTGTATCTTTTTGGGGTCCACTCTTACCCCTTATCGACCCACAATGTGTCCCAAGTATTCCACTTCGCTGGCCCAAAAGGAAAATTTACTCTTTTTGACAAACAATTGGTTGTCCTGTAGCAAGTGAAGGAATTTATCCACATGAAGAAGGTGGCTATCCCAAGTGCTATTGTAAATGAGAATGTCATCAATGAAAACCAGAAAAAAATTATGAAGGTAAGGTTTCAATATTGTATTCATGAGACTTTGGAAGGTGGATGGAGTATTACAAAAGAAAAAAGGCATGACCAAGAATTCATAATGTCCTTCATGAGTTCTAAAATTAGTATCATAATATCTTCCTCCTTCATCCAGATCTAGTGATAACCTAAGCAAAGATCTAATTTGGTGAAGAAACATGCACCCTAGAGTTCATCTAATAGATCATCAATAAAAGGAATGGGAAACTTATCTTCAATGGCCAGTTTATTCAAGGCATGAAAATAGAGACACATGTGCCAAGTACCTTCTTTATTTAAGACCATTACCATAGGAGAAGAATATGTTCTAGTAATAGGGAAAATTACCCTCACCTCCAGTAATTCATGTACCATATTTTATATTTCATTTTTTTTAGCAAATGGATACCTATAGGTACGTACATTGGGGGGTTGATTTCCTGACATGAGAGGGATTCTATGATCATTCTCACCCCTAGAGGGACGTAATTTTTTTGGAACTTCAAAGACCCTGGGGTACTTGTCCAATATTAGTTGTAGGCTAAGAGGGACTACCGAAGAGGTCAGATCGGTGACTTGGATGGCATGAAATTGAGAAATCACACCATGGTGACCTTTCTTCAACATTTTTTCTATCCTGTGAGAGCTGATGATTTTAGGAGAGCCCTCTTGGAGACCTCAAAGGGTATACGTGCGAGCCTCTTGGGTGAAGCTCATATATAACTCTTGATAATCCATTGTGATTGGTCCCAGAGTGTGAAGCCATTCCACACCCAATACTATATCACAACCACCCATGGAAATAGAGAACATGTGAGTTTTCAGATGATAATCACCCATTTGGAGTTTGACATTCTCACAATGCCCCCCACACTTCATCATACCACCATTAGCGATGAGAATTTGAAAATTAGAAATAAGGTAGAAAAAAAAATGGATATCCTCAACAAGACTCTGATGAATAAAATTATGGGTTCTATCACTATCAGTCAACACCACAAGCAACCTATGTTTGATGTAGCCATTGATATTCAATGTTTGTTTGATTGAAATACATGAGAGGGGATGAAGAAATATGATAGGTTCCTTTGGTTCCATAGGGGAGGCAACATAATATTTGGTAGGAAAACTTGGTTGAGCATCCTCTGGGTTAGGATCCTCATATGATGGTATGTCTTCATATGAAGAGGAAGATAATGGATCAATTTGGAAGAAATTTTTTTCCCTACATTTATTTCCCAAAGAATACTTTTCATCACAGTAATAGCAAAGTCCTTGCTTGCAACACTCTACCATTTCTATTGGAGATACCTTTTGGACCTTCAAGTTTTGTGTCAAAGTTGGGTTATCCCCAGGGTGAGGATGGTTGGGGAATGTAGTATTTAGGGGTGGAGACTAAAGGATGGTCTCTAGTTCTAATGATAATTGGTTTTACTACAACCAGGCAGTACGATGATGCATGCTCACATGATATTTGATGGCTTCCTTTAAGCCACCGATAAAACATTCAAGGTAAAATTCATCAGATAAGCCGTCGATTCGGATAGCCAATTGTTCGAATGCATTGATGAAGTCTATGACTGATCCCGTTTGGTGAAAATTAGTGAGCCTTCCCAAAAAATGTGATTCCCTATCAAATGGGAACAAAGTGCTTTAGGAACATGTTCCAAGTGGGTGGTCTTGGATAAAAGTTCTTATTCCACTACCACCACGGCCAATGTTCTTGACCAAGTACAAAACCCCTACATGGAGTTTGTTCTCATGATCCATAATATCATGAAGGGATAAGTATTG
Organism: Picea mariana; assembly: GCA_032191745.1. Taxonomy (NCBI): domain Eukaryota; kingdom Viridiplantae; phylum Streptophyta; class Pinopsida; order Pinales; family Pinaceae; genus Picea; species Picea mariana. The sequence continues at coordinate 14,149 of JASDQU010751783.1, forward strand.
TTCCATTTGAGAAACCCACCCGATTAGGTTGGATCCATCAAATTTATGAATGGCAACTTTGGGAACCTTATTCCAAGAGGGTGGAGAACCCCAAGGGGAGTGGAACGACTCAATATGCTCATAATGGGAACATTGAGGGTCCTAGGGATTGGGCTCGACATTATTACCCTTGATGAGTTGTGCCAGAGCATTGTATTGCTTGTCAAGGGATGCTTGTACTTCAGCGTATATGGAAACTTTGACTTTGGTGTGTATGGAGAAAATTTGTTGTTCTAGGTTGGACTCCTTATCCTCCAAGGTTTCTTGGGACTGAGAGAGGGTGGTAGGAATGGTGGAGGCTTAGGTAGCAGATGAGGTGTTGGGATGAAAATATGGGCCTAAAAATTATAGGTACCTAGATGATCAAGAAAAAGAGAGGAATCCAATGGGATAGGTCTCAAATAAGGGTGTCTCAGAAAGGGTTGGGTCCGCAGAGAAAAAAAGGACTCAAAAATGAAGGGTACCACTGCAATTAGAATGAAGAGAGGAATCCAATGGAATAAGTCTCAAATAAGGGTGCAACTTGGCCCCAAACTTGTTTTTACTCCCACGGAGTTGTACTCTGATTTTAATACCTTTACAGTGTCAGAATTCCCAAATTATTAATAATAAAAAATGTCGATAGGGAGGGTTTCTATAGCGAACAATTTTGTAGGGTGCTAAGTTGCAATGTAGTAGATCTCTTGTTTCCACCCCAAGGATTAAATTTTGTAGGGTATCTACAGTCAATGGTTTTACCTATGCTATATCTCTCTAATATACATGTGGGGCCAACAGTAGTACTTGACCCAATATCTTAGAGCACCAACTAAGGAGGCTAGACCGTACCCTTAGCCATACTACCCGATTACCCAGGTAATATACAGTATCTTCTTGAGTGTTTTTCTTGGTGAAACTATAGCAATTAAGAGTTCGATCAGGTTATCTATGGAGGGTTGCATGATATCTAGGCCGATCTGTATACATGTTCTATTTAATGTGCGACCACTCGAAGGGGTACCAACATGGGTTATGTTAGAGTTGCCATTTTTTCTTTCCATTTAGAGTCGGTTTTTAGTCACATTGTGAGCCATGCGTCCAAACATGTGAAGTCAGGTATGTAAAAATCAAAAGGTCTAAATCAATAAGTGGTCGGTTGGCCCTTGGAAATGGGAAGGGGTGTCAGAGTTTAAGCATACGTAAAAAGTATGGGCATGTCATTCCCAAAGAGTTGGGTCCTATCAAAACTTAGTCCTTACGGGCCCCAGGTCGAGTCAAGTAGTTAATGGAATTCGTTTCAGCAAGTGTTGCAGATTTTATCAGTTTATCCTGAGGGTCGAAGGCATAAAAAATCTTGGTGCTCACATCACGTATGCCCTGCAAACCTTATTGCGAGTACCTTGCACGTAGGGATGTGTTATGGAAGATATGTGGTTCGATTCGCAACATATAGTTTCCATGAATTCACTATTCTTTGGCATGATTCTTCCTCCTGTACGATCTGTTATTGATCTCAGAGTTTCTACACCCATTCTGTCCACAAAATCAAATTCAGGTTGTGTCTGTAAGTTTTCTCGTAGTTCCAGATCAATCAAATTATCTAGTTTAGGAATCTGCTCAATATACGATTCTCAAGACACATACCGATCGCACCATGGCAACCTCTTAGAATAAGAAAAAAGGTATACATAGTGGCAGGATCATCATACCTGAGCCTCAGAGTGATTGGGATTCATTCTCACTTGCAGCAGGCATCCCCGAAGATAAAAAGGGGGTTTTCCCTTCACCCACGGGGACGACGACATCACGCTGTGTAGAATTTGTAGTGGAAGGAACTATGCAAGAAGGAAGGGTAATAGAAGCCCCATTTCCCCAAAAACATATACCTCGGAGAAGGGGCATACCAAGGAAGAACAAGGAGGATGAGGAAATTTGAATCTTAGATGAGCCACGCGCATGATCGATCGTCGAACAATTACTTATGTGTGTTGTCTGCCTAGATCCTTTGGAAGGCACAAGATGAGAAAGTGGGAGAAGAACGAGGAGGATGGATGCCACAGGTTCAAATGATCGAGAGACAACTCAACAATTGAAACAAGTGAAGCTAGCCTTGCTCGAATTGTACCAAGAGAACAGGGAGTTGAGATAACAACTAGAAACAAAGATCATGAAAGCATTAGTAGCACGAGGTCGCAAAGGGAACGGGACGTGGCTCAAAAGATAGCTCTGGGAAGCACAGGATACGATTGTAAAGTTGCGCGAAGAACAATGGATGTTGGAATAAAGGTATGCTAGACACTCCAGAAAAGGTGAAGCGGCCAAAGGGATAACCTGTGCATCTCTCACCAGTGAGAAGAAGAAACAAGATTAGCCAAGTTCTTCCTTGTATTCGCATACAGAAGGAAAATATTGACAATTTTTGAAGGAAACATCACCCAAGACATTTTTCCATTTTTATAATGGTCGTGACTGCCTACAACCACTTTCTGCACACACTTACCCCAGTAGGATGAGCGTGAGATAGAACACCAAAGTCGTTACAACTGACAGTGGGACTCTGACAGACACTTTTCCACCCAGATACTTGATCGACAACCAAATCCCCATGGCGGATTATGACGATCATGATGTAGCCATATGTACCTTTTGTCTATTTTTGGAAAATGTCATGCGAAGAGTTTTGTAATAGAGAACAGTCGGTTCCCTAGTTTGTAGGGATAGCAATTAGAAGAGTAGGGTAGCCCGAGCGACGCCCTCGTTTATATATTTGATCTTTTCAATGTAAGCCAAGTTGGTTGGCAAAATTGGTATAGACAGTAGCTATTGTATGTAATTTGAGTTCTATCGAAACTTTGTGCAAAAGTCCTGTAAATTTGATGAAAAGATTCTAATTGTAGTAGTTGGATGTATTGTTTTCCCTTTCTTGCATATGTACTTCCTGTTATATTTTTCCATATATTTTTCTGTCTATTTCAGAACAAATTTTCGAACCTTTGGATTTGCTGCATAACACCCCTTTTTCACGCCACTTAGACAAAACGTTTTCCTCTAAAAGATAACTCTGAATTCACCCACAGCAGTGCTCCAAGTTACTTCTTGTAATTTCTATCCACCACACATTACCATTTTGCACTGAAGACTATTGCTCGCTTAGCCTTTATCCTCTCAAGGTTGAATCACCGAGTCATTTGTTTTTGTTGTTTCCTTGAATGGACTCTATAGCCCAAGCCTTATTTTCTTGCGCCAATGTAACCAGAACCCATTATATCAAAGGTGTTCAATCTAGCCACTGCTTTAAATCCATATCCCACACAAAGATAAAGTCTCCCAAGAGAGCCCTCTCCAGGTCCAAAAGGCTAGTTTTGGGCCCTAAAGTTGGTTGAAAAAGTTACCTTCATCGTCTGTTTATCAGTTGAACAGATTTACAAAGTGCTAACATTTTGGCGTCGTTGTTAAGGACAAAATTGATAGATTTTCCATGGGAGAA
>JASDQU010751783.1:25083-57807 GCA_032191745.1 Picea mariana
AATGCTTATTTCCTAGAAGGATTATATGATGAAATAAAATCTTTTTAAGTCAATTATCATTGTAAATAGTCATTTTATTTTCACGTCGAGTCAGTAGGTCAGCAGAAAATTGAAGCCCCAAGTGAAGGCCCTAAGTTTATGATGAGTCTTTAGAAACTGCATCGATAGGTTTAGGTTGTGTTTTGTTTTTCATATTACAGTGCCAAAGAGTCGAAATAAGGCCCAATGGTCAGGCACCTAGTCTATTGTTCTTTGCTACCTCACGAGGAGGATAGCATCCCCATTGGAGCCAACTGTTAGCACCACCATTTTTTCTTTCCATTTAGAGTTGGTTTTTAGTCATGTTGTGACACATGCATCCAAACATGTGAAGTCAGGTATGTAAAAATGAAAGGGTCTAAATCATTAAGTGGTTGGTTGGCCCTTGGAAATGGGAAAGGGTGTCAGAGTTAAAGAATACATAAAAAGTATGGGTATTTCATTCCCAAAGAGTTGGGTCCTATCAAAAGTTAGTCCTTACGTGCCCCAGGTTGAGTCAAGTAGTTAATGGAAGTCATTTCGGCAAATGGTGTGGCTATTATCAGTTCATCATGAGGGACAAAGGAATAAAAAATTGTGGTTCTTGCATCACATATGCCCTGCAAACCTTATCGCAAGTACCTTGCATGCAGGGATGTGTTATGGAAGATCTGTGATTCAATTCGCAACATATAGTTGCCATGAATTCACTATTCTTTGGCAAGATTCTTCCTCTCGTCCAATCTGTTATAAATCCCAGAGTCTCTACACCCATTATGTCTGTGAAATCAGATTCAGGTTGTGTCTATAAGTTTTCTGGTAGTCCCATATCAATCGAATTCTCTAGTTTAGGCATCCGCTCAATATACTATGCACAAGACACATACTGTTCACACCATGGTGACCTCTCAGAACAAGAAAAAGGGTACAAATAGTGGCAAGATCACCAGGCCCGAGCCTTAAAGTGATTAGGATTCATTCTCACTCACAACAGGTGTCCCCAAAGATAAAAAAGGGGTTTTCCCTTCACCCACAGGGATGACGACATCACGTTGCGCAAGATTTGGAGTGGAAGGAAATGCATAGGAAGCAAGGGCAGCAAAATCCCCATTTCCCCAACAACATATACCTCGGAGAAGGGGCAGAACAAAGAAGAACAAGGAGGCTCAGGAAATTCAAATCTTAGATGAGTCGCGCACACGACCGATCACTAAAACATTACTTATGTGCATTGTCTGCCTGGAGCCTTTGGAAGGCACTAGCCGTTAAAGTGGGAGAATAACGAGGAGGATGGATGCCATAGGTTCAAATGAACAAGAGATAGCTCAGCAGTTGAAACAAGAAAAGCTAGCCATTTCCGAATTGTACCAAGAGAACAGGAAGTTGAGACAACAGATGGAAATGAAGATCACGAAAGAATCAATGACACAAGGTCGTGAAGGGAATGCGATGTGGCTCAAAAGACAGCTCCGGGAAGCACAAGATACGATTGTATAGTTGCGAGATGCACAACGACTGTCGAAAGAAAGGTATGCCATACACTCCAAAGAAGGTGAAGCGACCGAAGGGATAGCCTGCGTAGCTCTCGCCAGTGAGCAGAAGAAACACGATTATTGAAGTTCTTCCATGTATTCACAAACAGAAGGAAAATCTTGACAATTTTTTAAGGAAACATCACCCAAGACATTTTTCCATTTTTATAACGGCCTTGATTGTGTACAACCACTTGCCACACACACTTCCCCCAGCAGGATGAGCACGCGATAGAAAACCAAAGTCGTTATAGAAGACAATGAGACTCTGATAGACACTTGTCCACCCAGATACCTGATCGAAAACTGAATCCCCGTGGTGGATTACGAAGATCATGATGTAGCCAGAGATACCTTCTGTCTATTTTTGGAAAACGTCATGCGAATAGTTTTGTAATAGAGAACAGTCGGTTCCCTAGTTTGTAGGGATAGCAGTTAGAAGAGTAGGGTAGCCCGAGCAATGCCCTCATTTATTTGTTTGATCTTTCCAATGTAATCCAGGTTGGTTGGAAAAATTGGTATAGACAACAGCTATTGTATGTAATTTGAGTTCTATTGAAACTTAATGCAAAAGTCCTGTGACTTTGATGAAAAGATTCTAATTGTAGCAGTTTGATGTATTGTTTTCCCTTTCTTGTGTATGTACTTCTTATTATATTTTTCTGTCTATTTCAGAATGAATTTTCGAACCTATGGATTCGCTACACAATGCCCCTTGTTCGCTCCACTCAGACAAAACATTTTCCTCTAAAAGCTAACTCTGAATTCACCCGCAGCGGTTCTCTGAGTTACTTTCTGTAATTTCTATCCACCGCACATTACCATTTTTCACTGAAGACTGTTGTTCACTTAGCCTTTATCCTCTCAAGGTTCAGTCACTGAGTCATTTGTTTCTATTGTTTCCTCGAATTGACTCTATAACCCAAGTCTTATTTTCTTACTCCAATGTAACTAGAACCCATTATATCAAAGGTGTTAAATATAGCCATTGCTTTAAAGCCATATCCCACACAGAGATAAAGTATCCTGAGAGAGCCCTCTTTAGGTCTGAAAGGCTAGTTTTGGGCCTCAAAGTTGGTTGAAAAAGGTACCTTCATCGTTTGTTTATCAGCCGAACAGATTTACATAGTGCTAACAGGTTACAAGGGTGGCCACCAATGTGCACTTAAAATAAACTTGTAGTTCATTCGTGTATGTCTCCCTGAACACAGGTTTATGTGTGTAACGAGATATCTTTGTAGATTAAAGATGTTGGAATATTTCTCTACCCTAAAAAAAAAAATTACCCGAACAATTATGCCCAGGAAAGAGCTTTGATACCACTTGTATTATTCCATATGAATAATGATATGTAGAACATAAATATTTAGCAAACAATACTGGAACAACAAGAATATGGTGAGAACAATACCAGAATAACACCAGCAAGAGCACCTTTATTAAATATAGCAATTTTTACTTGCCTCTTCAAGGGGGAAACCTCTGGCAGAGCAGAGCTCTTTTACAATAATCTCCAAGACAAAAATATCCAATACCTCCTACTCTTATTTATACTAATTCTACCTTCTAAGGAAACTTCTAGAGGACGATATATCTATAAGGGGAAGCTTCTATTAGGTCTTCTTACATTGGCTTTTTCTCCTTTGTTTATTAGGCTTTATTAACTAATATCAACCTTTATTATATTGAAAACATATCCTACTAACTAATGACCCATGAATAGGGGTTAGTATCAGATCCTAACAACAACGATGGTGTTGGGTTCCATGTCAATGATATGTCTCTCATTTTCTAGTTCTGACGTAGAGTCGGAACCAACATCTCATTCAGAGGATTTCATCTCATCCATCAATGACTGCTTTGAGTGGAAATTAGTAGCGTTATGCCATGGGATTTTATGGAAGTTACAACACTTCCCAGTGTATTTCTTCTTCTTTCCATTGTCCTTCTTTGTTTGTAGCTTAGACTAGTTTGTCCTGAGGCTATCTATCTTTTCTTTTCCCTTTGTTCCATGGGTTGGGGATGCCCTTTCTTGCTTCTTCTGTTAGGAGTTCCCAGACCCAAACTGTCGCGTCTCTTTTTTTAGCTTTTGTTAGATTTTGACAACATATTGATAAGTCGCGCCCAAGGATGAGATGTACAAAAACTCCATGTTTGTCTAGATGTATCTATGCATACCTTTGTGGTACTTGAGCACCATATGTTGCTCAGAATTTTTGAAACCCAACTTAGTGTGCAAGGTATGGAAGATATTTGTGAACTATGCTATTGTTTGGTCCCTTTCCTACCGTAGTGTGGTCCATGTTTTATACAGGTCGTCATAACTTCCAACATGGTCGTAAGTTTCCTTAATAGAATCCATGAAGGACTCCCATGTGAATGTGACTATAAATAACGAAGGTTCTTATGTTTCCTTTTTCTCACAAAAATTCTCCCACCAATATTTGACATGGGGGGCGACTTTGAGGAGCGCAAATGTAATATTTTATCTATTGGAAAAGTTATGGACAAAAAAATACCCTTCTAACAGATTCAACCATTTGTCTACAACATCCACATCTATTTAAACTTCAAATATAGGAATATCAAAGTTGATTTGTACCTTGAAGGGGGAAGCTCCTCTACTCGAGGAATATGTGTCACCCTTAGTAGTCGTTGAAGGATTTGCACAAAAATATCCATCATCGCGTTCCTCTGTTGCGCGGGGTATTCCTCAATAAACAATTTGAAAGGATCTCATGTCCCTTCATCTTTATTTTCTCCTACCATGGAAGGTTGCTTGGGCGTGCGAGATCTCTTTTCCTCAAGAGAAACAAACTTGATACCCAACTCTCTATACCCTGACCTCATCGAGGACATGCACTAAGAACGACAAGAATCAGACTTCTTTGATACCATTGATCCATATTTTACGAGCAGAATGAAAAGGAATACATATCTATAATGTTAACACATAGATATAATGAACAATAATAGAGACACATTAAAACTAAACTTCTATTCAATAAGGAAATATGCTAAAATTGCAAAATTACAGACTAAAACAAGCTTGTTAGAATGGTCGTAGCTTATCTATGAGAAGAGATGTGGTGTCTATGCGCATTCGCAAGAAGATGATTACAATGAGGCTCTAAAGGCCTTTTTAGCATAAAAATCAATGTGAAAACCCTAGACATCCAAAAAACTAGCCCTAGGAGATGAAGTGCCAAAAGTCATGTGGGCCCCGTTGGGGTATGCAATATTCCAGATATAATATAAAATGAATAAAATAAATATTTAGAAAGAAATGGGAGAACAACAATGATATTTCCATAACCATATCAAAATAATTCTAGAATAACACCAGAAAGAGCACCTTTATTATTGATAGAAATGTTCACTTGCCTCTTTGATGGGGCAACCTCCAGTAGAGAAAACCTCTACTAAAAAAATATCTAAGACAAAAATATCCAATACCTCCTACTATTATATACTAATTCTAACTTCTAAGGAAACTTCTAGAGGAATATCTTTCTAGAAGTGAAAGCTTCTATTAGGTCTTCTTACATTGATTTATTCTACTTTATTTATTATGCCTTATTAACTAATGTCATCCTTCATTACATAGAAAAAATACCTTGTTAACTAATGACCCATGAATAGGGGTTAGGATCGGATCCTAACATGCCCTCCCCCTTCAAAATCAACCTTGTCCTCAAGGCTGTAGGTGCTTAAACTATTGGAGTATGGCCGATGGTTCCCAAGTCACATCCTCTAGTGATGTGTCCTTCCACTTGATCAACACTTGGTAGCTATTCCACGCAACTAGAATTCACAGTTACTGAGGAATGATTCTGGTTGGATCCAAAGGGAGCCTTATTCATCTAATTATGGAAGGATGGTTTGGACCCTACAATCATGTCCCACCACTTTCTTCAGATAGGAAACATGGAACACCAGATGAATTTTGGAAGTAGCAAGAAGGGCCAATTTCTAGGCGACTGAACAGATACACTTGATGATTTGTTAGGGCCCATAAAACTTTTGTTCCAACCTGTAATGTGCCTAGGATTTGAGAGAGGTTTTCTTGTAAGGTTGGAACATGAGAAACACCAGATCAACTTCCTAAAAAACCCATTTTGAATGATGTTGATCCTCCTGTTGCTTCATATGAGTTTGTGCCATGTGGATGTTATCCTTCAGAGCCGCTAGGGTGGTTGTACGATCTTTCAACATAGTATCAATAGGTTGGAACTTTGATGTTCATGGAATATAGGTAGTGACATGTTGACGAGCATTTATGACACATGGTCAACTGGAAGGGAGAGTCTAGTATGAGGTTGTCTACGTTAACCTAAGTCGTTTGGGGTAACTCACCCTAATGGGTTTAACGGCTCTATTGGCCAATAAGAGAATCTAAGCTACGAAAGGTAAATAACTAACTATTCATGAAAAAATGCCTATTATCTACATTTACTTTTAACACATTTTATATACAGAATTTACAGAATAAACAAGTATAATATTTACAATAAACCTTGTAAAACTAAGTTTGCACTAATGAAGCTAAATCTCAAATAAATTTGGATATGTTATTGATCTAAGACAAGACACTAATTTAACTAAAAGGGAATAAATGTAAATTTTAATGTTTGAACTAATATGGAAAAAGAAATTTAAGCTTAATGATTAATTTACATGCATTCGGAAAAGATAATTGAAGTGAAACAATAAACGAAAACGATTAACCTATTACTGGTCGGTTGTAAAAAGAAGAAGTTATGGCTGTGTCTTCCTGCGTTGGATATACTCCAGAAATATGCATGTCAAAGGGAAACTTATGAAAAACGATTTCTGAGTAGCAAGATAATGGTATCACCCAAAGAAAATCTCTTCAAAAGGTAATTGACATGTCATTTGCGAAACAAAAAGATAACTTTTAAATCTGTCCCATCATGAAAGTTTATGAACCAATTGGCTGAGAGAAAATAATTCCAAATAACTAGATTGGTTGCAACAGATTCAAAATATATGAATAAACTCAATATATTAAGAAAATTGCTTCAAAACAATATCATATGAATATTAATAATTAGGGAAAATAGGCTATTGGACATCAAATCAAGACATAAACCACATATTGCCAAAATGAGCAAAAGGTTATTTAAATCAACACACAGTTAAGGCTTAGGAAAATATGAAGCTAGATAACAAATATAATAATTATAACAAAACCTTTTTACTGGAAAGAAAAAATCCATTAAGTAAATTGTAGATTCATATCCTCCTTCAAAATAAACGTCTAGTCCTTTATCCCATAATTCCAATCGTGTCTTTCACTAAAAAACACATGAGTATTTAAACAAAAATGGAAATTGACTCTCATATTCGTAGGATAGAGGTAAATCTTTCAAAAATAGTGAAGTTTGAATAACAAATCCTAATCTGAGTTTACAATAAAAGCATTCGTAACAACTTATCCAAAGTTTGTTTTGACAACCAAAAATATCACCGACTATTTTGAACCTAGTTCTATTAAAACAAAAAAACTTCCACGATTTCTAAAATCCTGTAATGAAAACATAGATGGCATCCTTCTGTTCATTTAGAGACCTATAATAGAAATAATTGTTTTTTAGAAATCTCATCAAACTTAATTAATACTAGCTACAAAATCATAGATTTTGTAGCTGGTCTAAAAACATAACAAAATAAAAACCACCTAGTAAGAAAACAAAACAAATTCAACTAAAATAAAGACATAAGTCTCGTTACCCAAATTATGCATTTGAAACTGAAGATACATGCAGTTCTGATCCAATAGTAATATTGAAATTCATGGATTTCCTTATGATAGTATCTCTAGAATTTCTGGGATTTTTACTTGCCCGAGACATACTCTGTTCTGTTTCATTCTTTAATTGTTGGTTATCCCTTTCCAGTTTTCTATTTTTTCTCATGCATTTGGTTTAAACACATCTGGAGAAATGGAACAACCGAATGATATATCTTAGCCCAAATTACACCCACCATAACTTCCAATATCTAAATTTCTTTTACAATGTTGGCGATCATTGTCTGGGGATTTTTCTTTAACGATATTGTCTTTGATAATCATGCTCTAGTTCATGGATATTATGGCCAAGGTAATACACTATAGATGTATATTTTTCTTGTCTAAAACCAACAATCTAAACATCTACCCGAGTTACCCGTTTCTTCTATGTGTGGATAGTCGATGGATGAGGGTCCCGTTTTGATGAATGTATCCTTTGAAATGAGGCCAAATACCTGAGAACTGGTTGGAACCTATGATAAAAGGTGGAGGATTTTACTCAAAATTGTATTGAACCTTTACCTCAAATTCCACATATTTTCTAAGAAATGTATCTTTAGAAAATGGGGCATATCTTTGAAATCTCTTATTTTATGAAGAAACTGCCCTCATGGATAGTAAATGACCCCATTTGGGAAATGGATTTTTAACGGTTTTGTCAAAGTATTCACTGTTTGCTCAGAATCCATCATGAAAAATCATCTCTCAGTTTTGGCACGTGGTTGAACTATGTTATACTATTGTGGGTAAGTAAAACCTTTAGGGTTGTTTAGCTCTGATTTTACCTTTACTACAGGATCCACGAGCTTTGCAACTAGGCCGATAGGTAGGAAAATTGAACAAAGGATAAATAACCCTATCAAAGAGAAAACACATGATTCGTAACATAAGTATATCATCATAAATAAATAGGGATAGATATAGATACCTCACCATAACAATTGAGAGCTTGAAAGGCAGAGATAGACCTGAACCAGACCACCACTTATCGTGTTGATAAAAATCGGGATTGCTGACACGTTTAAGGAAAAAAGGGTTCCAAAATGGATGACCCATGTCTTCTTTGGGGACTACTATGAGTCATTGCATCCTAACCATGAGAAAATGCATGGTCACTATATTCATATCATAGTTTTCGGAACGATTAACTCGACATGAGGGTAAGATTGTGGGAAATGGTAGAATCGTTTGAGTACACAGTGTCTTCATCCCAATATCCTTGATACAAATCCAACAAACCTAAAGGTTTATTCAAAGTTTTAATGTCACTTTAAAATTGTTGGTTATGTTTACAAGGGTTCATGAATACAGCTAGTGTTAGCCTTAACTTCCACTTATGTCTTTTAAAATATTTATTCAAAATGAATTTGATAAAGGTGAAAAACAATCAAAATAATCAAGAAGTTTATAAGTTTCAATTTTTTTCTTTTAAGTGAAAGTCATATCTAGGACAAGTACTTTGATCATAAAATGGATCAAGCCATATCTTTGTTCAATTGTCCAGAGCAATGAACATTAATGAAACTTATGTGGGATAGCAATTTTCACTTTAGATTAGGCTAAGGATTGAGATAGAGATGTTTATTGAGAGGATTGGTCAAAGAATCATAAATGTGAACAACACCATACCACAAAAAATAAAACAAGAAGGACTAATGAGAATGATCCTTGATTTCATGCTTAACAATCATGAAATTAGAAATGGTAATGAAGTCATAATACTAAAAGCAAGCACACTCAAACGAGAAGCTAAATGAATGTTTAAATATTGAAGTTAATCACAATCATTTAAATAAAACAAAAGAATCTATCAATATGATGAAATAAAAAATATCCCATAGTCAAAGGCATTAAAAAAACCTTTGCATTTTGAGAAGAACGAAAAGGGTGTTGGTTGGGCAACCAGTATGACTGTAGGTGGATGGTGGCGATATACTGCTTCATATGGGGTCATTTTAGTGGTTGTATGACAGGAAGTATTGTACCACCATTCTTCCAAGGTAATCCATTACACCCACTGGTGTTTTTATCTAAAACAAAACACTGCAAATAGGTTTCCAAACATTTTTTGACCACTTCCATTTGGTTGTCACACTGGGGTTGATAGGTTGTGCTCATGTTCAGTTGGGTGCCCTGCAATTTAAACATCTCTTTCCATAATGCGCTGGTGAAATTTGGGTCACGATCATATACAATAGAGGTAGGCATGCCATATAACCTAAAAATATGATCAGGAAAAATTGTGCTACTAGTGCTAGTGTCAAGGGATGGGGTAAAGAACAAAAATGAGCATACTTGAAGAGGCAATCAAACACCACCATGATGAGAGAATTGTTCCCATATTTAGGAAGGCCCACTATAAATTCCATGGAAATGTCTATCCACATAGAAGTTGGAATGGGTATTGGTTGTAGGGCTCTTGGAGACTTGAGAGTTTCACCTTTATTATGTTGGAACACCTCACTTTCAGTGACAAAGTGAAGGATATACTTCTTCATGCCTGCCCAGAGAAAAGAATGATGTGCATGATCATATGTATTTTGGAAGCTCGAGTGACCCATAGTAGTTGATGAGTGAAACTCATTTAAGAGCCCCGGATTGAGTGCTGAAGAGGGTGATAGAACCAAGCGATCCTTATATATGAGAATATTGTCCTTCCAAGTGTAGTTGATGGGAGGATTAGGCTCCTCCTAAAGGCACTAAATTAACCTAGAGATAGTCAAGTGTGTTAATTATTCTTGGCATACTTCTTCAATCCAATTAAGGACTGGTAAGGATAATTCAAAGAGGGAGTCATCCTTCTTATGTTTTCTTGAAAATGCATCGACTACTATATTTTCTTTGCCCTTTTTATATATAATTGCATAATCATAACCTAGAATTTTGGTCAACCACTTGTTTTTTTCTGGGGAGGATAACCATTTCTCCAAAAAATACTTCAGACTATGGTGATTTGTTTTGATATGAAAATGATGTCCCAAAATATATGGCCACCATGTGTGTACCACATGGAAAATGGACATCATTTCTTTTTCATACATAGATCTACCTATATTGTGGCCACTCAACAATTGGCTAGTAAAGGCCAAAGGTTGACCCTCTTATGTGATTATTGTTCCTATACCAGTTCTTGAAGCATCAGATTCCACTACAAAGGTTTTTTTGAAGTCAAGAGTTGTTAGGACATGAGTAATGCACATGACCCTCTTTAACACAGTGAAGGATTGTTGAGCAGTAGGTGTCAAATGAAATGCACTCTTCTTAAGGAGGTATGTCAAGGGCTTAACAAATTTTCCATAATGGTGGAAAATTTTTCTGTAATATCTGGTGAGACCTAGAAAACCCCTTAAGCACTTTAAGGTCATGGGTCACGACCAGTACTACATAGCTTGTATCTTTTGGGGGTCCAATTTTACCCCGTCTTAACCAACAATGTGTCCCAAGTATTCCACTTCGCTGGCTCCAAAGGAACATTTGGTATTTTTGACAAACAATTGGTTTTGTTGTAGCAAATGAAGAACTTTGTCCACATGAAGAAGGTGGATATCCCAAGTGTGGTTGTAAATGATGATGTCATCAAAGAAAAATAAGAAAAAAATTCGAAGGTAAGGTTTCAATAGTTTATTCATGAAAATTTGGAAGGTGGATGGGGCATTGCAAAGGCTAAAAGGCATGACTAGGAACTCATAATGTCCTTCATGAGTTATGAAAGAATCCTTTAGAATATCTTCCTCCTTCATTCTGATCTGGTGATAGCCTGAGTGAAGGTATAATTTGGTGAATACACAAGAACCTTGGATTTCATCCAACAGATAATCAATGACAAGGATGGGAAACTTATCCTTGGTGGTCAGTTTATTGAGGGAACAAAAATCTGAGAACATGTTCCAAGTACCTTCTTTCTTTAAGACCATCGCTACTGGTGACGAATATGGGCTGGTACTAGGGCAAATTACCCCTGCCTCCAGTAATTCCTGTACCATCTTTTTGATTTCATTTTTCTAAGAAAATGGATACCTGTAGGGAAGGATATTGGGGGGTTGAATACTTGAAAGGAGAGGGATGTTATGATCATGCTCACCCCTGGAGGGATGTAAGCCAATGGGAACCCCAAAGACCTTAGGGTACTTGTCCAAGATGATTTGCAGGATAGGAGGAACTACCTGCGAGGTCTATTTTGTGGCCTAGATGGAATTAAATTGAGAAATCACACCATGGTGGCCTTTCTTAAGCAATTTTTCCATCCTGTGAGAGTTGATGATTTCAGGGGAGCTCGCTTGGAGACCTCATAGGGTATAGGTGTGAGCCTTTTAGTGAAATCTCATATATAATTCTTTATAATCCATTGTGATTGGTCCCAAAGTGTGAAGTCATTCCATGCCCAATACAATATCACAACCACCCATGGCAATAGAGAACATGTGGGTTTTCAGGTGATAATCACCCATTTGGAGTTTGACATTCTCATAGCAGACCCCATACTTTATAGTACCACCATTAGCAATGAGAATTTGAAAATTAGAAATAGGGCAGACAAATAAATGGATCTCATAAACAATTCTGCAATGAATAAAATTATGGGTTCTACCACTATCAATCAATATTACAACCAAATTATGTTTGATGTAGCCCTTGATCTTTAATGTTTGCAGGGATGAAATACCTGAGAGTGCATGAAGCAATATGACTGGATCCTTTGGTTCCACAGGTTTTACAACTAGATCTTCAACATGATCACTTGGTTGAGCGTCCTCTGGGTCATGAGCCTCATTTGATGGGATGTCTTCATAGGGAGAGGAAGTTGATGCATCAATCTGGAAGAACTTTTGTTTTCTAAATTCATGCCCAAGTGCATATTTTTCATCACAATAGTAGCAAAGTCATTTCTTGCGACATTCTGGTATTTCGATAGGAGAGACCTTTTAGACCTTCAAGGTTTATGTCAGAGCAAGGATAGCCCCATTGTGAGGACAGGTGGTAAAGGGAGCCTTTAGGGAGGGAACCTGGAGGATTCTCTCTTCTTCCCATGCTAATTGGCATGCCTCCAACTAGGTAATAAGATGATGCATGCTCACATGAGCTCTGATGGCTTCCTTTAAGCCAATGATAAAACATTCAAGGTAAAATTCATCAGATAAGCCTTCAGTTTTGATAGCCAACTGTTCAAATGTTGTGATGAAGTCTAATACTGATCCAATTTGGCATAGCTTCATGAGCTTGCCCAAAAAATGATATTCTCTATCAAAACGGACACAAACTGCTTTGGTGAACATGCTCCAAGTGGGGGGTCTCGAATAACACTTATTATTCCATTGTCACCACTAACATAATTCTTGATCTAGGTATAGAACTTCGACATGGAGTTTGGTTTCATCATCCTGAATATCATGGAGGGAGAAGTATTGTTCCATTTGAGACACCCATCCTGTCGGGTTGGAACCATCAAATTTATGCATGCCAACTTTGGGCACCTTGTTCCAAGAGTTTGTAGAACCCCAAGGGGAGTGGGACGACTGATTTTTTCATACTGGGAAGATTGCGAGTCAATTGGAATGTGCCCAAAATTCTTACCCGTGAAGATTTTCATCATCTTTTCTAGTTGTTGGGATACTAAGTCTTCAACTTGTTGTGTGGAGGTAAGTCTCTCCTTTAGGGCTAAGGTCCTAGAGTGTAGGTATTCTTATATATGAGAGTAGGTGGTAGGCATGGTGGAATCGTTGTTAGCAAGTGAGGTGTCGGGATGGAAATATAGGCCAAAAAATTTCATAGGTACCAGGGTGATCAAGATAAAGAGAGGAATCCAATAGGGGAGGTCTCAAATAATGGCACCCCCTAAATGGTCAGGTCCATGGTGGAAAAAAGGATGAAAAGTGAAGGGTAACATGGTGATAAAAATGAAGAGAGGAATACAATGGGCTAGGTCACAAATAATGGTGTGGGTTGGATCCTTGGGGGGAAAAAAGGGTTAAAACTGAAGGGTAACACTGCGATCAAAATCAATAGAGGAATCCAATGGACTAGGTCACAAATAAGGGTGTGGCTTGGAATCCAATGGAGTTATATTCCTCCCTGAATACTTATGTAGTGGAGGAATTCCCAAATTCTCAATAATAAAAAATGTTTGAAAGGAGTGTTTCTGCAGTGATAAAATTTGGCAAGGGTCAATTTGCAGTGTAATGGGTCAATTATTATTGTCCCAAGGGTTAGGGTTTGCAGGGTGTCTATAGTCAAGGGTTTTCCCTATGATATATCTCTCTTATATATGTGCGGGGTCCACAATAATCTCAATATCTCATGGCACCAACTAAGGAAGCTAGACCATACCCTTAGTTGCACTACCTAACTACCCAGGTACTAGAGAGTCTCTTCTCGAGTGTTATTCTCAGTGACACTATAACAATCAGGTGGTCGATAAATTTATCTGTGGAGGGATTTAGGATGCCTAGGCCGATCCATATACAGGTGTTTTCTGATGCACTACCACTAGAAGGGGTACCAATAGGTTGACCAACATATGTGTGCTTATGAACCACTTGTATTTATTGCTTGTATTACTCCTCGACCGTGGGTTTATGCACATACCAACAAATCTTTATAGATTAAATATGTCGAAATACGTCTCCACCTTGAAAACAATTTTCCCCACAAGTCTTTCTTGGGAAATATCTTTGATACCACTTGCAATATTCCAAATATAATATAATATGCAGAACAAAATTATTTAGCAAGCAATGACAGAACAACAATGATATTTCCAAAAAAATATCACAATAATACTAGAATAACACCATAAATAACACCTTTATTATTGATAGCAATGTTCACTTTCCTCTTTGAGGGGGAAACATCCAGTAGAGCAGATATCTATTACAATAATATTTGAGACAAAATATCTAATACCTCCTACTCTTATTTATACTAATTGTACCTTCTAAGGAAAATTCTAGAGGAAGATATTTCTAGAAGTGGAAGCTTCTATTAGGTATTCTTACATTGACTTATTATACTTTATTTATTAGGCCTTATTAACTAATGTCATCCTTTATTACATAGAAAAAATATCTTTCTAACTAATGACCCATGAAGAGGGGTTAGGATTAGATCCTAACAAGGTAAGTTGGTACATCAACTTCCCGGGGTCATAATTTTTGCATACGATCTCTGTTTTAGGTGCATGATATCCCATTTGAAAGGTCTATTTGTGGAATACACATGATTCTATCACACTCTAACTATGTCTACATTGTGATTGTGGCGAGCCCAGAAAACGGTATTTAGGCCTCAAAACGGCCCCAAAATTTTAGGACCCTAAAAGCTAGGAAAATAATTGCCAAGATGAAAGCTGCATGTGAGCAAGTTGGAATAGGTGGGTGGCCAACGATATCCACCTAGATTAAAAATCCTTAATACATACTTTTTAATCCAGGTACCTATAAATGATATTCATGAATTGATCCATAAGTGGTAGACTTGTGGCACATCCAAATCTCATCAACATAAATGCTTTTATAGAAATAAAATAATTGATTGTCTCTGCAATCACTTTGTTAATGTTGAGTTCAAAGTTTCTCAATCTCTATTTAGATCTAGTTTCAAGACTTGGATGCTTAATCACTTGCTTATGGTACCTAAGTCCAATCCCCATGTTGGAGCAGGACATTTTGGGACAAGTTTTGGGAATTGCGCAAGAGCAGAACGTGCAACAAGTCAGCTAAGGAGAAATGCCCGCGGAAGACATGAAGACAATTAGTACATTTTCAGGGGTCAATGTGCATCGAAGACGAAAGTTAGTTAGGAGTAGTTGGACATTTTTTCCACTTTGTAACAGTCTAAGAAAGTAAAACTATAAATATATAAGGGTTGGGATAAGTAGAGAGTGTGTTGTTTTGGGGCTTCGGTATGGAGTGAGTATCAATATTTTGTCAAGTTATTGATATGTTTGAGGATTGTATCGGGTAGATAGTTCGCACTGCAACATAGGAAAACATGGGTAGGTTTGGGTTTTAAATGAATATTATCGTATGAGCATAGTGTGCAATGTTGTAAAGAAGACTATGAATGAATAATTTAAGAAGCCAACCATTGTGGACGTAGCCCATTTGGGGTGAACCACGTTAAATTACTACATTCTGAATTGTTTGTTGTCATGATGTGTTTGTTTACTCTGTTTATTGCACACATATGATAGATGTTTAATGGTTATGGATCTGGTAACTGATATAATGGTTCCACACACATGTTGAATGGTTAAGTAGGATGAATTTGTCTTACATTTTTATGCTATTATGATCCCACAGACAAGGTATATTTCATGTTGTATGAATGTTAGAACAGTCTATGTTCCATTCATGACTGTCGAAACCTGGTTCTTGGAGTCCTCATAAATACCTCAGGTGAGACTTCACCTGCTTGTGGGTGATGCTGAAAGCGCCGGTATATTTAGGGTTTTGTTTTTTATTTAATGTTGAACCTCAGGTCTACCCACTACACACCAACAAATGGTTCTATTTTTGGGACCGAGATTTGCGACTGAGGGGAATGTGGAGACCTACTAAGGAAGAGATTGGATAATGGTTAGATGTGAAGGAAATCAATTTTGTTGTAGACCAAAATAATAATCTGTGTATTAGTGTAGAGAAATGGATACAAAGGTATGTTTTTACAGAATTGCATGAAATTTTCCTCGTTGATTTCCCAAATATTTTAGCGGAGTGGATCTAGAGATTAGTATAACATAACAGAAGATATTGCATTGTGGTTTTGAGAAAATAGACTCCTAAGTTGATCCGGGAAGCGAATACTATCAGTAATCAGGTATCACACACAATTGATTTTTGGTTAAATAGTATATTGGGGGGTTACATTACCAAGTTTTCCATATACTGTACTCAGTCATATAGTGATGTTGGGATGGAATTCCTTATGGGTCTGCACAGAAGATACTTGAAGTCCTTGTCTACTTCGATTAAGATGTTAATATATGACAAGGGAGTTATGAAGATGGAATCTGATTTTCCTAGTAGCTAAGTGCCTTCACGCATAGGGGGAATTGGGGATTGACCAGGGAATGGTATGAGTATTACAGAAAAGAATGAATGAGGAATGTATGAATTACGATACCGAGAGAGGAAGAAGGTGTGACAAAAGAATATATTTGGTTATTGCGCAGTGGAAAGAGGCTTCAATATAGTAGGAAGGGGAATATGGCTGAGAGAGAGGAGAATCACAGTGAGTTTGAAGAAAGAGACACTGATGTAATAATCTAGATCATACCATGCACAGAAGGTCAATTCAGTCTGGTAGAAGAAGATCACACTTAAGCCAGAATTTGTGTCAAACCCATGACCCCTTGTGCATGTCGGGAAATGAAGAACACTTTCACACTAAACCTAGCAGAAGAGAGCAAGAAATATTTAATCAAGAAAGTAAATGATAAACACAATAGACAATACACAAATATTTTACCCTAGAAACCCAAACTGGGAAAACCAACATTCCTTGAGAATTATTCTCTCTTGTTCTCTTATTCATTCAATATAAAAGGTTACATGTCTAACCTTGGTCCACACCCGATGATAGAACATCCACTTTAGGTTATTTAATAAATAGCATACCCTCTTTCTTACACAAGAACAACCTTGTATCCAATTTGGATTACATCTACATGACCAACAACTTCTAAATATTAAATATTAAATATTATCTTTTACAACGTTACAACATGCCTTCTATTATAGGATTTACAGTAGCCAAAACCCTAAAGAAAGGGTGCCCAAAAATGGTTATAGATCTATGCAGATCATTAACTACAAATATCGCAAATGTTGGGATTCTATTACAGTTGAATACCAAGTCAGATTACCAGTCGACTACCAGTTGGCCTTCAGTCAGTCTTCAGTCAGTTTCCATGTTCCCACCTTTCGACCTCTTTTCAGTAGGCCTTGCTAGTGATATATTTGACTTCAACTTTACCTATTTGACTACCTAAACCTTCAAATTGTTGTCGATCCACCTCAACTTCGACTTGTGGACCCAACATTCTCCCACTTGTTGTTTTCTTTGTTGAAACTGGGAGATTCCTAAACTCTTGTTCACAGACCCAACATAGTAATGCCCATTTCCTCTCTACACCAAGAGAAATTCACAACACTCATAGACTTGGTCAAAGAGTTTCTTATGTTTTCCAATGAGTCTACTTTCTCCAGTAGCACCTTCTTTCTTTCCACCATGTCTCTCACAAAATTGTATTATACATCAATATGCTTAGTCTTAGAATGGTAAGCAAGGTTCTTTGCTAGAAATATTACGCTTTGACTATCACAACTTATCTTCATAGATTTCTTCTCAAAACCGATTCCTGAACACAACATTTGCATCCATACTTCTTATTTTCTTCCATGAGTGGATGCCATGTATTCAAATTCCATTGTTGACAAGGCTACGACCGCCTATTGCTTACTCATCTAGCTGATTACTCCACCGAACATCTTGAACACACGTCCATCGGTTGACCTTCATCGATTCACATCGTCATCCCAATCGACGTCGACAAATCCATGTACATTTAATTCACTGTCAGCTTTAATTTTTCCTTGGTATAGTATAACATATTATTTTATGCCACATGAATACCATAATACTATTTTCACAACTTTTTAGTGCTCATTTCTAGGTGTCAACATGTATCTTCTCAACACTCCCATTGCATGGGAAATTTATGGTCAAGTGAAGACCATCGTGTTATCACCATAACAATTTTCAGACAAGATTTGAGTCTCGGGAATTTAGCAACAACTACATCATCGCGGAAGCCTAATAGTCTAGAGAATTGATGATTTAGAGGACCAGGACATATATGGCGGCGTATGGAAAAATATAGCAGAGGCGCAAAATGCATAACTCGATAGACCGTCGATTGTAAATCAGCCCAGATCAATGGCTGGTAGCCATATCGGGCGGTGAACTTGCACGAGACTTATTCATATAAGGGCAGACTGGGGAAAACCATTATGGTTTTTAAAATGGATGCACCGTGCCTCCAGAGATACATCAGGGCGAATGGAGGTTTTCCTAAAACCACTTTTTCCAAAGCCCCGATGTCACATGTTTCAATAAGTCAAATAAACCACTCGTGGGACATGTGATGACTGGTCAGAATCACCCCGTTTCACTCGTTCGGTACCTCAGAACCGTATGATGTCAGGTGAATGCCACCATGCAATAAACGCGAATGCTAATCATTTGAAATGGATTAGCCAAGCGTGGTAAACCAACGTACCTGTAAGTGAATCTGTCAGTGATTCATGATTGGAACTCTATAACTACCGATTCTCAAGTATGGAGGCATCATCTCATCCATAAACGAATTAATCTCCAATTTTCTCGACTCTTTGATTTCTGTAGGAACATTTCGGTGTCCATGAAATTGGGATAGATGGACAAATCTATATCCAGTGAAACCGGTCATTCAGTCAACATGGAAGATTTACCTACGAGTAAGAAGGAAAGGGTAAGTGCACGTATATTAGTGACTAAATTCTACATAGAACCTGCTACAGACTCAGGATTGGAAATTAGGATAAATCTCATTATGAGGGATCTAGTCATCAACAGGTGAGTTGTAAAAAAGAAATGGAACAAACAACAGAAGAAAGAAACCATAGATGAAACGACTGAAAGTGTTGGAGAGAATCAACCGACCTAGTTGGATACTCTAAAGGAGGAGATCGCTGAGATAAAATAAACTCTCAGGTGGATACAAGTACATCCCAGCAAGTTTTGGATAGATGGCACCTAGATATGATCAACCTGTTCCTAACAGTCCCTCTAAAATAGGGTAACGATTATTATAAATCTTTCCTCCTTGTAACTTATCTCTAATCTTAGAACGATGAGAAGTCTGAACGTTTTGTATTCCATGAAGAAACCTTCTCTATATATATATTATCTCGAGGATATAGAAAACATGGAGAAAGGAGGAGCATGCCCTAGGAGGAGCATGCCCTCTGTGCAGGAAAAGCTTTTATAAATTTTGGGGCTAAAATGAATATATAAATGCAGAGGTAGATTTTGGATTATTTATGAAAAGATTCTAACTAACAGTGATATCAGTCTTGTTTTCCTCTCATAGTATGTATTTCCTATAAGCATACATTTCATTTACACTTCTTTCTGTCTAAATTGGAGATTTAGAGGCCCATAATTCATTATTTGATGCTCTTGGCTTAGCAACCTAGACTGTGTTTCTTTCCTCCTAACTTATTCAGAATTCATCTCCGAAATGCTCTGATGTAGTTATATGTATCTTTTTCCTCTAATGTCATGCAAAATTTTCAGATATAAACTTAGACTTGTTGCCTGATTTATCCTTTTCCTTTGAATAGTTCTCAGGTTTGATAATGTATTCTATTTATTCCAGACCCCATAGCCCAAATGTTATCTTCATTTCTCCAGTTATTTTATTAAAAACCCCCAACACAAACCAAATCTAGCCACCGATTGCCATAGATATATTAAGTGACATGAGAGAGCCCTCTCTGAGTTGAGTAGGCTAGTGCCTCATCTCTAAAGTTGGTTGAAACAGTTACCTATGTCGTTTGTCTATTCAGCCGAACAAAATTTAAAGAGTGCTAACACATCACATACATTAGACTACCAAGAACACTTGCATAGGGAACACATTCCATGTACTCTATTTCCTCCTGTGATCTAGAAGGATCCAAGGGATGTTCACAGGTGGTCTAGATTGATCTAGGAGCATTTAGGGAAGGTCCAAAGATCTAGAAACACTTATAGAGGTCTAGGAGGATCCTAGAATGTTTGCAGGTGATCCTAAGAGATCCAAAATGTCAACATAGGTCCTAAGGGATCTAGATATGCTCAAAATTCAAGTCTCCTAAAAGCTCTAAAAAATGATGTCATTGTGTAGTGCTCGTCGTCATATTTTCGATAACGTAAGTGGTTCATCAAATAGAGCTCGTATGAAAACATTATAAGTGGTCAAAGTTCAAGTCAAACTTGGTCAAAAAGTCAAATTTCAAAGACAGATGATGACATTAGCATGGTACATCATGACGTCAGCATGTGAGTTCACCAGAGGTTGCCACATGTCACATGGATTTTTCATTTTCAGGCATACATGTGGACCAATAAAAAGATGCCACATGTCATCCGTATGGATGATGTGGCAATTCCATTCAATGGATGATGTGTGCAAACATGTGTTAGGTGACAAAGGTGACATGTGTCACCACTGTAAGTGTGATATGTGGCACGATATACAAACATATAGGTGGCACCATTAGTTGGTTGACAAGTGGCAACGAGCAACCAATGAGAGGTTGGCACATGGCAACCTCCCATTGGCCAATAATGGTTAAAGTCATTTATGGTTACGTGGCAGCCTCTCATTGGCCAATAATGGTTAAAATAATTTAAAATATGGTTGAGCACAGATGGAATCGAACCTAGGCATCTCGCATAACAACCAATAGACTTACCATTATACTTGTGCATGTGACTTAACTATCACATGGAATCTATTTATTATATGGTTGATTAATTATTGTTACCGAAAAAAAGGGATTTATTATATGGTTGATTAATTATTGTTACCGAAAAAAAAGGGTCTAGGGCTTAGCCCTTGACCCATGGTTCTCGTGCAAGGGAATGGGGCCAAGTCCCTAGATTTGTGCTCTTACCATATCCCAAGACGCCAACATATACTAAGTTTATTAAAGTGGGTTTTTAGTATGCCATGGGATTGGTGGTAATATATATAGTTATACTATATTATATATATAGTATATATTATATACTATATATATAACAACCAATGAATTTCATGCCATGGGACTTATAATAAGTGTATTTTATAATTAGTGGGTTTAATATTTATTACAACCACTTTTCAAACACCTCATGCAAGTGGGTCTTGTAATTAATTATTTTGTTATGTAAATTAATTGTAAACATGCCCACTTTGGGTTATATAAAGGGGTTCATCTCTCATGTGTTTAGACACAAGTTCTCATTCTAGTCGAGAGAACTTATAGCTCTCATGAGATGAAACTTCGGATTTCTATGAGAGAGTTCTAAGCGAGAGATCTAGGATAGTTGGAATTCAACTATTCCTTTGCGGAGAGTAAGCATATCATGTATGTCTTTCCATGTATAAGCTATGTTGGTGAGATTGAAGATTTTCTTAGCGACTTAAAGGGAGCATGGGCTTATGTATAGTCCATTCTAATCGTTTTTCTGCGAGGATTCTAATGGTGATATGTATTTTCTCATTTGTATAATGGATTTGGAGTTATTCTCTTATTTGTGCAGAATTTGTCCTTTGTTCATATTTTTCATATGACTTCTTCATCATATTTCTTGTATTGTATATCATTCATATGTGCAAACCACCTCAATAGATCCTAAACAATCAATACTAAATCTAGTTGGATTTTACATGTAAATGATTTATGAAATAAGTAGTATCCAAAGAGTTTTCATATCAAGTGGTATCAGAGCTAGATTTTGACGTGTTTTTGCAAGATTGGTGTGATAAGGTTTTTCAAGTTTGCTTGGTGAAGACTTTTGGAAGGTTATTACTAGTACTTTTGAAGTTTGGTTCATGGACAATGGCTCTTCTTGCCACATGATCAGGTTGAGATCATTCTTCATAACATTCACTGCAGTTGATTCAGATGATAATTATGTGGGATCTGGTTTGAACACTAGACAAGCCATTAGAGGATATGGATATATCATATTTTGACTTTAATCAAGAGGATTCATGGGTATAGAAAACATGATATATGTTGCAAACCTGCTAGTCAACCTTCTCGCAATATCAACCTTTGAAAATGATGGCTATGTTGTCACATTTCATAATGGTTGGGTATTGGCATATCTAAAAGAAGATACTTTGGATTCAACAATAGTTGTTGGTACTCATTATGAGAAGTTGTATAAGTTATTGGGTAGAGTTTTTATCAACTCTGGTGGTTTCCTGGACTATTCTACATCAGACTCTATGCCAGAGGCATTGTCATATTCAATGTCAGTGTCAGAGGCAATGTCAGAGACGGGGAGTTTTGAATCACCTTCCAGTGTGATGGGAAGGATCAGTCCATGAAAGAGAAGCCACTTATCAATAATTGTAAATATGTATATTTGTAAATCAATAGATCAATATACATATATGTGTAGATTTCTAAATTCTATAAACTTATGATAAGTTAAGAAGTGAAGTGTTGTTTCAAATATTTTTCTTATGTAAAATCTCTGCACATACTCTTATGAAGATAAGTTTGCAATTATATTTTGATATAGGATATTTGATGTCTTTGGATTTAGTTTTCCGAAGTGGGGCCAATTGTGATAATCCTATTTTGTAAACTAATATTCTGCAAATTTGATGATTATGAATTTGGTTTTCTGAAGAAGTATCGAATATGACAACCATCATTATCAACAATAGTGAAGACAATTGTATTGTCTCTTCATCAGCGAAAGACTACATATGGATTGAATTTTCTGGTCAACATTATTGATTCCAAAGAACTGTGAGTGAAGGAACAGAAGAATGTAGACAGTTGGAGCATGTAGATCAAGAGTAGGAAGAGCATCGAAGTAATGCAAAAATTCCTAAGCATTGATAAGACATATATACTTAAAGATATATACCCATTCTATGTCATGTTCATGGATGTATGCCTTGAACAGAAACAATCAAGGTAGGTACAAATGATAACAGTACAAGCAGAATTATTCTTCAAGGAAGGAGTGACAATGGATGAAGTATTCATTCAGGGAAGTCTACAGATACATCAACAATACAAGAATAACGAGTCCAAATGGGAAAGATATAGATAAACATTCAACTTGGTTTCAAATTATCCGAGATAGACTATCTTCAAAGGCAATGGAAGGGAATGTTGAAATACAGGATTAAGATATTACAAAGATTCAATGAATATAGGATTTTATTATGCAGGAATCTATAAGCTAGAACCAGAGCTACATATATTAGCTACAATTTCAAATTATAGAGTCAAATTTATGTTCCAGAGAAGAAAATAAAGGTACATTGATCTGATATCCAATATCTGAGATCAATCCAAAATGAGAAAATGAGTACAAAATTTTCAACAAGATGGAAGAGTGAAGAAGCTTCATCACTAAGTTACTGATCAGAGAATTTAGTAAGATGGAAGAGTGAGATAGATTTATAATCACTAATTTAGTGAATATTAATAATTTTGGAGGTCCAAAAGTTCTTAGGGAAGGAATGATCCATGAGGATCTAAAGGATGTTCACAGGTGGTTCAGATTGATCTGGGACCATTCAAGGAAAGTCCAGAGATCTAGAAACACTTACAGAGGTCCAGGAGGATACTAGAACGTTTGTAGGTGATCCTGAGAGATCCAAAACATCAACAAAGATCCTAAGGGATCCAAATATGCTCAAAATTCAAGTCTCCTAAAATCTCTAAAAAATGGCATCATTGTGTAGTGCTTGTCGTCAGATTTTTGATGGTGCAAATGGTTCATCAAATGGAGCTCGTATGGAAAATTTATAAGCGGTCAAAGTTCAAGTCAAACTTGGTAAAAAAAGTCAAAGGTCAAAGATAGATGATGACATCATCATGTGAGTGCACCATAGGATGCCATGTGTCACATGGATTTGGAATTTTCAAGAATACATGTGGACCAATAAAAATATGCCATGTGTCATCTGTACGAATGATTTGGCAAGATTATGTGGCAAGTCCAATCAATGGATGAAGCGTGCAAACATGTGTTAGGTGACAGAGCTGACACATGTCACCAATGAAAGGGTGACATGTGGCACAATATACAAGTGTATAGGTGGCACCATTTGATCCGTTGGATCTTTTAATGACTTATGGTTGAGTTTTAATTTTCCATGCGTTAATTAACCATTTGAGAAAAATTAGTGAAGAATGAGGAAAGAAGAGGAATTATAACAGCCATATACACATATGCAGATCTAAAATGAACAATAGACAGCAAACCATAACACACAGATTGATAACGGAGTTCGGCACAACTTTGCCTACGTCTCCGGGCCTTTTTCTCTGTGGGGGAGGCTTCTTTATTTCTGTTCAAAATATCAAAATTACATCGCTACAATGCCAAATGGCTATAATACTGATCTAGTCATGTTTGTCCAGATCTCAAGAACCCTGCAAAGAAAACAACACACAAAACGGACGTCCGGAGCTCCCAGAAATGGTCCGACAGCGTCTCCTCCTCAAAACCTTCTCTGCATAAAAATGGCTTTTTCTTGATTTGCCTTCAGAAAAACTCTACTCTGACTACTCTAATGGCTTCAGAGCGCCCAAAAACCCTGTCTGGGCTCTTTCGGCACCTCAATCCATCGAAAAACGAAGAAGTTAGGCCTCCTGGAAGTTTTCCCCTTCAAGCTTGTTGTCAGTGGTTCTACAAAACGCACTGTTGTTTCATAAACCTGACACACACGCTTATTTAAACGCAAAAACCTGGCATCGGGTGCAACCGCACAAACGGTGCAAACCATAGGACGATTAGGGCACCTCCAGCCCCTAACCGCCTAGCACTCGGGCACATGAAGGTCCATAAGACCTCGGGTTAGTGCAAAAAGGGCTAACTGTTTTAGCGGGCCAATGGCCAAGCGCCAAGTGTCAGGCGCATTCAAAACCGTTTAAACCAATTTATAACACCCGCACTCCAAACATTATGTTCATATGTTAATATATAGGACCACAGGCTATAATATTTAAATAACTCCGTTGTATAAACCCGCTGGTCATATGTTTAAAACATATGCGACCGAGACTCCATTTGTATCACAAAAATCCCGCGCATTTTATGTAGGGATAGCCCCCTGCCCTCGGATATATGGGGTTTTACACAACCACGGGCTGGGGCTTAGCCCCCAGCCCCCTCCTTTATGCGCCATAATACAATGCCATACAATATATTTAATATTGTGGGTTTTATAACATAAGAAATAATGTGGCGCATTGGTAAAGAACCATTTCTTAAGTTGTTGGGCTAGGTGGTGGTCATGTGTTCAAATCCCATGGACCCCAAAACAATTTTTGAAACATGCCACTTCAACTGATGACTGGGTGCCATGTGGCTGCCCATGACTGGGCCACGTGGCATCTCTCCATTTGACGGATTAATGCCACTTGTCAGCTATTGACTGGTCCAGTTGCCTGCCACATGTCTGCCTTATCAGCGAACCTGCCCAATCACCATCAACCAGAGAGTGCCATGTCATCTCCTACATAGTCATCATGCTGATGTCATCATCATTGACTTTTTGACCAGTTGACCTTTGACTTTTTACCTATTTGGGCTTCCGATCAGAACGCGATAACTTTCGCATACGGAGCCCATTTGACGAAGTAAATATACCACCGGAATCAGGAAGACGAGACAGATGCAATGGCATAGGTTTTTTTGCATTCTGAGCACTTTCATTTTTGAGCATTTTTCAAGCCTTGTTAGGCTTCTAGATCCGATTTCGGATCACCATTAGTTGGTTGAAAAGTGGCAATGAGAAACCAATGAGAGGCTACCAAGTGGAAGCCTCCCATTGGCCAATAATGGTTGAAGTCATTTAAAATAAGATTGATCCCAGAGGGAATCGAACCTAGGCATACTGCATAACAACCAACAGACTTGCCATTATACACGTGCATGTAAATTAACTTTCACATGGAATCTATTTATTATATGGTTTACTAATTATTGTTACCGATGGAAAGAGGGCCAAGGGCTTAGCCCTTGACCCATGGTTATCGTGTAAGGTAATGGGACCAAGTCCTTAGATTCATGCTCTTACCATATCCCGAGGCGCAAACATATACTAAGTTTAGTAAAGTGGATTTTTAATATGCCACAGGATTGGTGGTAATATATATATATATATATATTATATACTATATATATAACAATCAATTGTTTGATAATCTCCCCCTTTTGCATTGATGGTAACACTTAGTCATGATAACATTCATGCTTATACTCCTCATCAATGTTTCTATCTCTCCCCCTTTGATATCAATGGAAAAGGGTATATCCCTTTGTGGATTCTCCCCCTGACTGAAGTCTCTTTGGGGATGCTCCCCTTGTCTACATGCCTTTGACTTTTCTTTGTGATTATAAGCCTCTGATTAATCTCTCTCCCTTCATATGAATAATATCTCCCCCTTTGACAAAGGGTATCACTTTGAAGTCATATCGCTCATTCTTCCCTTGTGATAATCGTCCCCCTTGGAAACATGCATCTATTCTCTCTCTCCAAGCATTTAACTTTGCATCTGATAAATCTATCCCCCTTTGTCATCAATGGAAAAGGTATCTTTCCATCTGGGGCTTCTCCCCCTAAAAAAACTCTTCTTGAAACTGATTTCCCAACCCGAATTGTCCTATTTATGGTGCTTCCTTGTGTACATATAAGACATATAAGATAAGCATTCAAAATCATTCATTTTGGAGTAGAAATTACTCCTAGACTCTGGCGAAGATACTCAAAGGCTTCTTGTTGAAGGAGTCTTGTAAAGATGTCCGCCACTTGTTCTTTTTTGCCCACATATTCAACTCTGATGTTCTTCTCTGCAACCTGTTCCCGTAGAAAGTGATACTTGATTGGAATGTTCTTCATATTGGAGTGCATCACCAAGTTCTTTGAGATACTGATGGTGCTTGTATTATCACAATAGATTGGAATGGGCTCATCATACTCAACCTGTATATTTGTCAGAGTTTCTTTCATCCATTGAACCTACGTACAACATGTTGTTGCTGCAATATACTCTGCCTCGACTATAGATAAATATATTGATGACTGTTTCTTGCTTAGCCATGATACGAAACACTCACCCAAGTAGAACGTTTCTCCACTAGTGCTTCATCGCTCATCAATGCAACCTACCCAATCTACATCTATGTAGGCAATAAGTGATAGATACTTTCCTTTTCGATACCATAATCCAAACTCTTTTGTTCCTTTGAGATATCTGAAAATCCTCTTCACTGCTAATACATGTGATTCCTTTGGTGCTGCTTGAAATTGTTCCACCTGTCCAACTACCTTCATTACATTTGGTCTAGATGTTGTCACATATAGCAGGCTACCAATCATTGACATGTATTACCTTTGATCTGTAGACTTTGAATCATCATCTTTTCTCAACTTGCAACTAGTTTGCATGGGAGTGATAACTGGCTTGCAATCTTCCATTCCAAACCTCTTTAGCATTTCTCTGATATACTTCATTTGAGAAATAAAAATTCCTTCGTTTCTTTGAAATATCTGAAGAGCCAAAAAAAAGGATAGTTCTCCAAGTAATGAGATTTCAAATACATTCTGCATATCCTTTGCAAATTTCTGGCTTAACCTATTATTAGTACTTCCAAAACAATATCATCAACATAAATTTCAATTAACAAAATATTACCTTGGGTTACCTTGATGTATAGGTTGTTGTCTGCACTTCCTTTCCATAGTTTGTAGGGATTTCTATCATTATTGTTTCTGAGCATTACTATGTTTTGAATGTGAACTGATGTATGCACTACATGTGTCCAAAAAATATCTGTCAATTTGGAATCCATTAGCATTGTTTGAGCCATTTCCTGTGTAATTATCATCCATTATGATAATGTTCCTTTGTCTCTAAACCACTCTCTGAACTAATATATAAATCCATGCTCTTGTCCACTATCATATATCTGTCCAAACCTGTTAAGTGTTCTTACGAATCCATCTCTATCCATACTGTCCAAGACTCTACTTGCACAAATGTCCATAATGTTGACCCATTTATCACTATACTATCATGAAGTCTTGATTGATCTATCAAACTGTACTTCTTCTAATTGACTGGTCTGAATCTATCTTCTCAAACTCTGCAAGTTTCTCGAAGGATGGTTCTTTGGTCTATCACAACTATCGCATAGACTTCCCCTGTCTAATATTCATATAACTTGGGAGTCTCTAAGACAGATGGCTCAGAACAATTCATGCTCTGATGTGTATTCATCATCATCTTCAATGGTAGATTCATCATCATCTTCATTGATAGATTCATTATATCTCTGATCTTTGACTTCTTTTTTTTCTATCTGTGGATTCATCTTTCACTACAATTCTTGAAATTACAATCTCTTGAACATGTTCCTTATTTACATGTCCTTCCTTTCTTTCAGTTATTTTCCAAACCTTTTGCATCTGACATCTTTCTTTTTCTCTGTAGAATTATCTTCATCTCGTTTTATTTCCAATCTTTCAATCTCTGGTACCCGGTCTTTGTTCACCTGTTCTTCCTGTTTACTTATCCATACTTTCTTATATCTTATATCAGTGTTCTCTTTCATGGAAGTATCGATCATTCTTCTACAATCACTGCTTATGTGTCCATAGCTATGACATTTGTAACACTCAATGTTACGTGCAGCCACATAGGCACATCTTTCTTGAACATTTCTTTTATAATCCCTACAATCTACAACCTTACGTCAAAAATTAGTAGAATAAAAACAATGACCATAAAATAAATTTGCATACCTAGGAGTGAATTATCTTCTTTGTGGTGTAGTCCTTCTGAATTTATGCCTTGAATGATCATGATCATGATTGAAGCTTCTTTGTGGCTTGAACACGAATGGTCTTCTTGAAGATGTATCTTCAATAGTTTTCTTAGATTCTACTTGACGATGATTTCTTCCTTTGAGTACTTCTGCATAACTCTTTATATTTTCTTCATTCTTCTTTTCTATCAACCTAGAGTGCTTCTCTTCATTCTCTGTAACTGATGTGGATGTTTGTGTCTCTTCAACATTCTTTTTGAGATTGGTGATTTTACTTCTCAATGTGACAACTTCTTCTTAAAGTTTATCAACCTCTTCTTCTTTCTTTAATATCTGAGACTTCATGACTTCTTATGTTCTCTTCGCATCTTCAAGATGAATTTTTAATTTGATTATTTCTTCTTCAAGTACTTTCTCTTCTTGACCAAACTCTAACTCAAGCTGGTTTAGATCGTTATTTATTTCCTTAAGATGACATGTCAATATATTCTCTCTCATTTTTGCTTCTTCCTTCAGTGCTACTATGTTGGCTTCCAAACACTTCTTTTGATATTCAATATTTTCTTTGATCTTTCTGGCTTCTTCTAGATGAGTTATTAAGTTCTCTATGACCTGTTGGGTTTAAAAAATGTGAACACTTTCCTTTTGTTTCATTAATTATTTCTTCACTGAATTGTTTTCTTCGCTTAGTTCATCTAAAGTACTAATCAATACTGCCTCATAATTGTCTTATTTTTCAATTTATTTTTTTTGTCTCATTTTCTTCATGGTATTCTATTTCAACATGTCCATGTTTTTCACAATTAAATCAAAACAACATACCTCTGGTGATTATGTACTCTTCATCTTTTGAATATGTTTGACATGGTGGACATAATTCTTCTTGATTTGTATCTGCATCTTCCTCTGAATTTGCAATGGGTGAAGAATATATGTCATGTAACTTATCCCAAAGTTATTTTGCCAATGAACATTTACCAACCTTTTCTCTTACTGGATAGTTAATCCTTCCCAGATGAAATCCATTTCTATTTTGTTATTCTTCTTCAATTCCTTCTTGGTTGCAGTATTTGCCCTTTTTGAAATATAATATCTTGTAACAACTGATAGCCAAATATAATGTCCCTGTTCCTGTAAAAATACTTTCGTCCTTATGCTCCACATCTCATACTTAAAACCATTATGACCATTAAACATTGGCACTCCATTCTTAGAATAATCCATGATCTCCTTCCAGTGGTTAAACTGTTTCTGAAAGGAACCGACTTTGTTACCAATTGTTGGATTACTGAGAGGGGGGGTGAATCAGTAGTAAAGAAATCTAATCCTTTTTAAACATATAATGCAAGTGTTATATCAATTTATCATTATCATCCAATATTTGTAGAGTAAATAAACAATGAACAAATGAACAATCCTACACATACATAGTACACCATTGTTTTTACGTGGAAACCCAAAGTGGGAGAAAACCACGAAATGATTTTTCTTCTATGTCTTGAAGAACAACATTCATTGGAAGCACCAACTTACTTTGTTTTCTAGCTGCAACTAGAAGGAGGCTCCAACCCCCTAGTTTCTCAAGATACAACCTGAGGGAAGCTCCAACTCCCCAATTCTTCGGCTATAACCAAAAGGAGGCTACAACCCCCTATGATCTTTGACTACAACCGGAAGGTGGCTACAACCACATGTACTTTCCATGTCCAACCACCTTGACATATAAGTATAATTATGGAACCCCTGCCACACTATCACTGTGAGATATACTGTTGTAAATCTGTACCAATCAGCCTAGACCAAACAACCTGTACCAATAACCTAAACTGTGTATCAACCATGCATCAATATGTACCTCAACCTGTTATCAACATGTACCATAAATACGTGCATCAACCATGCATCAACCTGTACCATGAACAAGTGAATCAACCATGCACCAAACCTGTACAAATAACCTGTCCAAACAACCTATCACAACAACCTGTCTCATCAATTTTATCAACCAAATCAGATTTACTCACCAATATCAATCACCGAGACAACTCTCAAATATGTGCATCAACCAAGCATAACACAAAAACTCATAATCATCACCAAGATCAATATGTGCTTCTAATAATATACCAATACAAGTATGCTACATCATCCATAAACCATGTGTCAACAATACTACTAACAAGTGCCTCCAACCATGTACAAAGTATGTACCAATCATGTATCAACTACTCATCAACTATGACTCATCAATATGTACCAACATCATCAATTATACACCTCATGTATGTGCCAACTCATCAACTACTTCTCTCAACCATGTACCTAACATGTACCTCAACCAAAATCCATCATCAATTTCATCATCCAAATATGATTTGTAACTCTATAATAGACCTGGTGTATATGATCACATACCTACAAACCTTCATTAACTTTAACAATAAGAGACTAGCATTTTCATCAAACTTTACTTTAGTTTCACATTACTAGTTTTGGATTAGTCAACAACCCTAACTTGAAATAATCATAACTATGTACCTGTAATGAATAAAGATATGAAAATATTACACAATGTTTTTCAATTTGTTTTATGCAATTTCTCTAGGTTTCACTAATTGGAACCTCCCAGAAATAAGTTATAGCAAAAATGTCATACCTTGTTGAATTCTGGTTTATTCTAGAGAGCGAACTTGTAGAGTGTGCCCCGCACAAAATATTTATTGTATGTATCTGAAAATTTTACAAAGAATATAAGTATTGTACTCTAACCAACACATTTGGTCTTACTTAATTTGGATCTTTTAAGAAGAAGTTATGTCGTTCTTACCCGAAACACCTATTTTAGACTAGTTTCAGGACTAGCCACAAACCCTATTTTCTATGGAGTGTAACTCCAAAATTACAATGAGCTACAAGATGAAATTCATACCACAACTACTTGGATATGTTTTCTCAGTGGCCTATCAATTTCATGGTCTGAATCATTCTAGGAAAAAAATTATTGTGAAAATGGTGAGATGAACTGTGAATAACATACCTTAGAAAGCATCATCAAAAGAGTTTATCCTCCCTTAAATTTCGGCCTTCTTTACTTCACCTTCTCTCTGAAATTAGGTTTAGATATCCTTTGGTTACCTCATTCAACTGTAGATATTCAATATTCTCAATTGTGATATAAAATGAGAGATCCTTTCCTCTTATTTATACTTTCATGTAGCTTCCTCAAGGGGTTACCTTTTAACCATCTTAACCCACTTTCCTTATTTTAGGGTTATCCAACTTCTAACCACTTGTCCGATTAATAACTCATATATTAACTTTATTATTTAAATAATNAACCACTTTTCAACATAGTAATTTCTCCATTAACTTTATTATTTAAATAAAAAATTTTGTATTCAATTTGAATTAAAGTACATTGATCACTTCACTTTATTATTTACCTTCTAAAATATCTTAAACCACTTTGACTACTTTGACCTTTTGGGGCTTCTAGATGACTCATGAGGGTTCTCCAACTTCACATGGCCATAACTCTCTAACCGTGAGGAGTTATGTGGTGTTCCACATACCACTGGAAATTTCATGACATGTATTATCCATATATAATATTATTACCTAAAAATATATCAAAACACATACCATTATCCATCAAACAAACTTGGTTCCGTTACCCAAACCTCGGTTCTCCAACTTCTCATGGCCATAACTCTCTGACGGTGAGGAATTATGTGACGTTCCACATACCACCAGAAATGG
>JASDQU010751784.1:9117-24018 GCA_032191745.1 Picea mariana
CTCTTGCTCTAAAGTGATATTTTATTAATTTTTCATTAATGTCTGAATTACATGAGAGTTGAATCCTCTTGTTGACAATAGAGTTTTACTAAAGGTGGCAAGAATAAGGACTAAGAAGCATAGATATTTGACATGCTTCAAAAGGTTAATCATTTTTCTTGATAGTCTGTTAATTTTAATTTGATTTCTGAATTAGTTTTTAGTGATGATTATAATTATTTTGTAGAGTCAAGGGAGTGATGCATTTGTAGCTTGGTTGATCCAACATTTTTTTGCTTTGGTATTTTCTTTGAAGACATCAATTGGCTTTGTGTGATGTTAAATTTCACCATAGACTTCTAAGTCTAACTTTGGTTCTTACCCTCATAGGGGTTTGTAAAGAAAGATTTTGTTGTAATTTTGAATTGAAATCAATAAAATCATCTATTGATTTTGGGTCTCACTTTTGGATCTATTGTATAATGATATTGCAGATTTGTTTTCTTTAAATTGTCTATTTTAATTTGTTTATAATCACATTCAAATACTTTTCCTTTTTTCTTTTATTGAAGTATATAACTATAAAATAGCATCAGGCCTAAGTACTTATTGCTTGAGGGTTGATTGACATTTTTGACTAGGATATAAACACAAGGTGATAATCCCACATATCTCACCTTAGCCTTGTGATATTTGAAAATGTTGGTATAAGGACTTCCATTCATTTTCATCAACATATGGAAGTGCTTCCGTATATGCACATTTATGAAAGCCACCTTCTGTATATGCGCATATACAAAAGTGCTTATATATATGCGTGTTTACGAAAGTGCTTCTATAAATACACATATATGGAAACCACCTTTCGTAAATGTGCATATATGGAAGCTGACTTTCGTAAATCACATATACAGAAGCACTTCCATATATGCACATATATGAAAGCCTTATGTACGAAAGTGCTTTTGTATATGCACATATATGGAAACGATTCCTTATATAGGCATTTACAAAAGTCGCATTATGTAAATGCGCATATACGAAAGTGGCTTCTTTCGTATATGCACATATATGGAAGTCGACTTATGTATATGCGACTTTCGTATATGTGCATATACGAAAGTGGCCAGCTTCCGTAAGTGTGCATATATGAAAGTCAACTTCCATATATGTGCATATACAGAAGATGCTTTCATATATGTGTGTATACCGAAGCGCTTCCATATATGCATATATGGTGATTTACAAAAGTCGACCACTTCTGTAAATGTATGGAAGTCGGCTTCCATATATGCATATATACAAAAGTTTTTCCATAAATGTGCATATACGGGAGCACTTCCGAAAATGCATATATACAGAAACACATCCATACCTGTGCATATATGGAATTCAACCACTTCCATATATGTGCTTATACGAAATACGCATATTGACATTTAAGGAAGCGAGTATAATTTGTCATACTTGTTTCCTACAAACACAATATTTGGATTGTCTAGTAATAATCTTACATGAGAAATCCCTACATGGAAGTCTGAGTAAATTGCAATTGTTGAATTTATCTGGGAACCACCTAGAAGGGATAATCCCTACATCTCTTGCTGATATATATGTTTTGGAATAGTTGGACTTTTCCAAAAATAATTTGAGCTGGAAAATCGTCAAAGAGCTCTCTGAATTGCATGAGTTGGTCATTCTAGATGTTTCATCTAATAAATTTTGTGGGACGGTCCCAAAAGGAAGAAAATTTTCCAGTTTCAGTGCAACTTCATTTCAAAGGAACAAATGTTTATATGGGTGTCCTTTAAATCCATGTAATGAAAAGGAAACACCGGTGACAAAAGGTCACAATATTAGTGATAATATTGATGTCAAAGTGGGATGGCTCAACCATGTGAGCGAAAATATGTCTTTACTAGCAATAGGGATGGGAGTGAGGTTTGGAATTGGGGAAGTAGTTGGTATATTCATATTTTGGGAGAGATCCATTCATTGGGTGATGGCTCAACCACTACCCTTTTATTCGAAGACAAACGACAAAGAAATATATTTTATGGAGCGAGGTTTGGAATTGGGGAAGTAGTTGGTATATTCATATTATGGGAGAGAGCCATGCATTGGGTGATGGCTCAACCACTACCCTTTTGTATAATAGTGGGATATATAATCTTTTATAGATGAAATAATTCATTTAATAAGAATAAGAATAAATTATAATTTAATTTAATTTAATATTAAAGTTTAACCAAATATCAAATAATAACATATAAAAATCTCTAGTTTGTGAAACAAACACCTCTTTCACACGACAATTTTTCTAAATTATTAGGAAAATCAAAATAAATTATATGTTGGATTATTCACACCTGAAAAGTTTACATTCATTTCCATTTATGCTCTTTTATGTTATTATTATTTGAAGAAATAGGTAAAAGTGGAAATCCATTATGAATTGTTGTAACTAGCTTCAATCAGTTTGATGACATTGCATGCACCAAAACATTTTAGGAAATTTTGTGAACTTGAGAAGATCATTCGAGGAAAAATGGAAAACAAGCATGCAAGTATTGATACATTATTTTTGATGCATCTTGCAATGATCATGGAGAGTAGCGGATGGACATAGGGTGACTACCACAAAGAAATAAATCCACGTAAGTGTTGATGTTTTGGGCATAATCGGGCATACATTATCCTCATATTGGCCATGTGACTTGGCTAAGGAGAATTTCCCAAGCATAGTATTTATCCTTGATCACATGAATTGACAAGGAATGACAAATACTCGAGGCGCATATGCATAGGGCATACATTCTCCTCATATGTCCATGTGACTTGGCTAAGGAAAATGGCCTAGGGCATTGATGTTCTCCAAGTTATATTAGCATCAAGCAGACATTATCCTTAGATGGCCATGGGACTTGGCTAAGGAGAATGGCCCAGGTGTAGTCTTTGTCCTTGATCATGTGACTTGACAAGGACCGACAAAGATTCAAGGTGCTATGTGGGAGACATATACATCAACTGGATGCATGCTAGAGAAGATTACATCAACTAGGCTCAAAGAAAACCTTTCCATGAAAATAAGAAATCCAAAAGTACAAGAAGACCCATATTACCATTAAAGAATCCCCACGAAGCATTTGAAGACCCAAGAAGAGAAGTTGGCCTCCAAAAGTAAAAGACAAAAAGCAATAAAGTGAAATTGAAGACCTAGGAAGAGAAGTCGGCTCCACCAGTAAAAGAAGGTGCCTGGACAAGTATAAATAGAGGCAGTGTCATTTCATTTGGACACACAACTTTCTCCAAAAAGGTGTGAACTAGCTAGTTCTCAACTGTAGTTGTGAGATTTTCACTATCTCTTGAGTTCTTGTTATCTTGATGAGTATGCCACACTTGGAGAGGCACTAGACTTGGAGAAGCTCTCTCTTGGTTGTATTTTGGCTATTCTGTGAGACATTAGGCTTGGGGAGGATACTCTTTGAATAATATTTTGATATATTGATGGTGATGTACTCGTAATATATTAGACTGAATTCTTCTATAAGAAAGGTTGCTTGGTTTTCTCCCAAGGTTCAATTTCCTAGGATAAATTCTTGTGTTCTTGTGTCTACTGTGCATGGTTAATATTTCTAGATCTTGTTATTTCCATTGCATTGTTATAGTTGAGATTTTTAGTGTATGGTTATTCTATGATAATTGTGGAATGAAAGGAAATTTTGTATTGAAATCATAAGGAAATAATTTTCAGATCTGAAAATCCAAAAAATCAATATGGTATCAAAGCTTTGTTGAAATATTGCCATTGCACAATTTCTATTAGCCATCATTGCACTGATTTGAATTTTTTGTGAAGCTCGATGAGCATTTATTGGGATAAGTTGGGGATAATTTTGGCATGGAGAAACTCACCTTACCCTAGTGCACCTACTTCAATTCTCAGACTGACATTCTGTCAAAGTTGAAATTTTAGGTTTTCCAGGGTTATTGACATTTTCTTGGACATTGAACCTTCTGTTTCAGATTTTGTGATTTCCTCATGTATTGATGGTGTATTGTATAAGAGTTGGAGGAAACAATAGTTATGTCTCCTACAATGTATGACAACTCAAAATCAAATGGAACAACAACAACAACAAGACTCCAGGTTTTCATATCAGGTTTGATCTTTTATATTGTTGCATCTTAAGTAAAATGTTGTAACTGGGACAACAATATTTAGATGACTATTACTATTGAGTACTATTTCTTAATAACACTTGAATATTTTTGATGCGATGATCATTATTGTTTAATAATAATGATGCACTTGTTTGCAAGTTGAATTAATCTCTTCTGTAGCCTAGTAACCCCATGAACAAGGTTAAATTCCATGGAGGTGTTGGCAGCCAATTCACATTTTATATTGTCCTTATAAGCTACCTTCACCAATGTTTTGAAAACCTTGATTTTCGTCGCAATCCTCGGAATAAAATAACACCATTATTTTTGCGCTATTTGCACACCTGCCTTTGTTCTTGTTTTCACGACTGCAAGCGTGAAAACTTTGATTTCGAAGTCATATTAAAAACATCACTGGATTGTTATGATCACTCTTGTCTATATGTTCATTGTGCTTCCAATTTAATTATGGTTATACAATTGGCAAGACCCCAAGATTCTTTACTCATTTGGCATTTTTTGTATTAATATGATTTCAGTTTTTATGAGACCGATGATATTCTTATGATCAAGTTTGTGATGCATTGGTGGTTTGATTTCTATGTTCTTTCATCGATTTCTTTGACACATTGGTTTCATGAAAATACATTGGTGTTGTCGTTAGACCCTTGCTATAAATCATGTCATACAACACATATTTGATTTGATCAAACCCTTGGTGTTGATTTCGATTCATTGTTTGGTTTTAAAACTATGCTAAAACTTTGCTTGCGCAAATGTTTGGTTGAATTACCATATGTTTCATTAATTGTTGTAATAGCATGGTTTTTAATATATGCAACAGTAATATTTGAATAGTCATATGCGTCGGCGGTTGTACTTATGGGAAATGACTGTTTTGCATGGGCTGAGCTAACTCCATCACCCTCACACACTTTGGCATTAATGCCTTCCCCCTATCTCGGGTTACCTCTGTTAGTTTTCGGGTAAGCCTGTGAGTTATTCGACCATGCGTTGACCCTACCCAAACCCCTATTCACTGTGTGTTCTCTCCTGGCTCCTGTAGGGCGAATGTAAACCCCATGGTGTTCAGAGTCAGTTTTGGTTTCATTATTGCCAGAGAAGATTGTTTAAGACTGCCCCTGTAATTGCCCCCAGAGACATGTTTTTGCGTGAGCGATTCTGGGAAAACGGTGAGGAATTTGGAGAAACGGTTGAAAACCCAGAACCAAAATTAGCCCCTTTACCTTCATCACAAGCAGTTTCCTCAGAAATCGAGTTGTTACAGAGATCTAGCTCGTGTTTTACAGGTCAATTTTTTAGATCCTCTCTGTGGCTGTGAGGTGCGTTTTGGGTCTGTATGCATTTGCCAGAATGCTTATCACTTCTCCAGACCTGTGCTTCAGAACCCCTTCCGCCCGTCTAGCCTTGTGCCTCAACCTCCTGTTGAAACCCTTGGTCAATCCAAAGATTTATCAAGAAGTCTCTGTTCTCTTTAAGATGTTGAGGCAGCAATAGCTTTTGTCAATTCGAAATTATCATGATCGAAGCATTGTCTTACTGCCCAGGTATGGTTTTTCCACATCAATTTTGGATGATTTGGTTTCGACTAGCACAATCAATTAGTTCTGTCTGCTTGAGTAGATTAAAAAAAATAATTCTGTTTACTTCCAGTTACCAGAAGCGATTTCATTTTTTCTATTTTGAATTAGCATGAGAGATTTCGTTTGCATCGATTCGTTTTCCTAAAACCAATTATAGCTATGATTTGGTCAATGCGATTTGATTATTCTCATATTAGAATAAGATGATTGATTTGTTTTCGATTCTGTTTGGATTTGCTTTCAATAGCTCTGTCCGTTTCTATTACTTTTACCAAAATGATCTCGTTATGGATCATGTACAGAAGATTTGATTGTTAAACTCAGAACACAGTTATGTTTGGATTCATATGATTCTGTTATTGTTGGATTATGTCGGCTCTAATATAGTTGAAATTATTTCTTATGTCCCGATTTTGAGACGATTCTGTATGCTGGGATTAGCATGGTCTTTCATATATGCAATCCATCAATATTAAAGATTGGTTTGACCAAAACAATGTAATTTATTTGATTCATAAAACAATTCTGTTAAAATCAGATTGACATAGTTTGTCTCTATTTGAATTCGTATGAAAGACTTGGCTAAAATCGGTCATAGTTTTTTTTTTAAATTGGTTCAAGAGATAATTTTGTTGGATCCCCAACTGTCAATCGATTCTGTATGTCCCGAATTGGTAATGAAAGTTGTTTGACAAATCTCACATATCCTGTTACCTTTTGATCAATTCAACCACGATTTCATTGGTTTCAATTTGCATACAAGTTTGATTCGTTGTGGTATGAATGATTTGATTTGTTTGGAATTAGTAATTAAGGACCTGGTTTGATATATTTCTATTGGATTTGGATTGATTGAAATCGATTCTGTTTTCAAATTAGACCAGCTACAGAATCGCCAGATTCTGTTAGCTAGTCTTAAAACTTAGATTTTCGCTGATTTTATCAATAAAATAGCATCTAAACTTGTCTATTTTCATCCTCTTTCAGGTACATTCGAATTGCAATGATCATTTGGGCATGTTGTGGCAGTTTAGGAGATATTTGTGTGATGTAGTTTTAGAGTTTAAGTTGTTAGTTGAAGTCAAAAATAGAGACTTGGGATATTATCCCAGATTTTTTGTAAAACTACTTTGATAATTCCCACATGGATGTTTTACCTTGTGAGAAGTCTTTAAATACTTCTTATTTTTTGTAAACGGTCATCATCCTCACTTTGGGAGAACCAAACTATGGATTTATGATACAGACTGAGATGAAAGTTGATGTCTTGTAACAACTTTCGCTTTCAATATATCAAACTTTTGTTTCGAGTTTTATTCATATCATTTTGCAGTCGATTATAGACTACTTTAACTATCGTAATCTATTGCAGGTTGATGTGACTTGATTAATGTGTAATCTATATCTGATCTCTCTCTTATTTAAAAAATACAACAATTAATTTGTTTCAGTTAATGAATTACAGATTTCTCTTCTTCGTTGATTGAATCATTTTGTACAAATCCTTACACGCAGATTTATCTAAATGTTATGATTTGTAAATCATAAGATTGCTGTAAATTTTTATGTCTTGTTTGTCCTGTTATTAATATTTGAAAGAGTACAACAGCTTTCATTTACGAGAAGCTTGTGGAGAATCTGGTGCGGGTTTCCTCCCACCAAACAACTGAATCGACCATCATACACAGGACAAACCTGAAGCATTACTTCAGGTCAGTTTGTTATATTTTATTTAATAGTTAATTAGTTAGCATAATATAAGTAGCTTAGGTAAATATATTAGTTTAGATACATAGTTAGAATTATTGCTTTAATTGCTTAGCTTAGATAGTTTTTCAGTTTATTTCTTTTTCATAAAATTACAAAAAATCAAAAAAACAATAGCTTCGCTGTCTTAGGACAGATTAGAAATGAGTTTTGCAGGTTTTCTTTTAAATCTGTAACTTGTAAATATTGTACATTTGTGATTAAGATTTAAATATGTTAGTAGTTAGATGTTTAATTTCGTAGAGTTATTATAGTATTAGATAGTAAATTGTATATATAATAGTTTAGATTTGTTTATTAGTTTATTTTAATTGTTATTTTTCATTTAGATTAGTTAATTTAGAGTAGTTTTCTTTTGTTTTCTTAGGACTTAGATCGGCTAACGAAGCCGCTAAACCTGTCAGGGTGGGTTATCCCAAATGGCTTGGGTTATTTAGACAACCTCGGATCAGATCCACTCTTCCAGTTGACGGACGATCATTTTTGCCCGTCAACAG
The DNA here is from genome assembly GCA_032191745.1 of Picea mariana. Taxonomy (NCBI): domain Eukaryota; kingdom Viridiplantae; phylum Streptophyta; class Pinopsida; order Pinales; family Pinaceae; genus Picea; species Picea mariana. The sequence continues at coordinate 17,129 of JASDQU010751784.1, forward strand.
GAGGTTACCATGAAGTTGTTCTTGTCTTTTGTTCTTGTTCTTGTTATAGGTAGGTTACCATGGAGGAATGATTTCCCACAACACTATAAAAGTGTTGCTCTTGTTCTTGTTATTGTCATTGTTTTTGTTCCAGGTAGGTCACAGGTGATAGCTCTGAAAAAGTGCTATAGTGATGGTTGCAAGTAGCAACAGAGATGGTCTCTAGTTTGAGACACAGAGCAGATTGTCTAGACATGGAGTTGTGTACATGACAATATACTTCCATATACTGAAGGATAAGAGGATAACATTATAACCTTATGAAAATAAGGGTACTTTTTTGGGATATAGAGTGTCTCATATGGATATTGATAGTGAGGAATAGGAGGCTCTGAAGGATGACCATACAGATCCCTCTAGTCCAATTGTCCATCCTTCATACTATCAAAAGGAGTCAGTAGAGCCAACGAGGCTAGTGGATCTACCTAGAGATGTTACAGTGACCAGGAAGAGACCATCTTGGATTTGCGACACTTTGCAGGAATCAGTGGGGCATGCAACCCCCCCGTTGTACCTTATGGGAGAGTAAACGATCTCAGAGTTTCTCGAGTTACATGGAATCACAGTTATGAGGAGGAGTAACTGGATCCACCAGTGGTGAGGCAGGTGGACCCACTGAGTACCAACTCATAAAGAGCCAAAGTTCAGAGGGAGTCATCCCTTAGGATCCGGTAGGGAGGAGCAACCTCCCATGAAAATTCATAGGAGATCAGACTTCAAAGGAGGTCAACAAATGTAGAGGGAGCATATAGCTCCATAGATTGTACAGACTCATAGAGAGTTAGGTTTTAGAGGGAGAATGCGAACCCAGAGTGAGTTTGATCTCAGAGAGAGTCTGTTGGCTTTGAGGGAGATCCGATCATTAAGAGGGAGTTCCCCCTCATATTCAGGTGGGAGAGAGACATATTCCAAGTCTGACAGACATGTGTCATGAGTTGAGGAGGCCAGACAGAAGCTTCAAAGGCTTTTAGGAGATGTGAGATCTCTTGGGAGGATTCCCTTTGTTTCAGTAGACCTTGTTACAATGAAAAAGGAGACAACCAATTAGGAAGACTGGGGTATGGGATTTGCCTCATTCATAGAGGGAGCAAGCAACAACACATACTGGATAGCAGGGTTTCCTTTAGTGATAGAGGGATTTGGCCTTAGAGTTCAAGATAAAGGATCTTCGCTTGATGCATTGTTTCTTGGGATTAGAGGTGTGAAAGAGATCAGATGAGATCTTCCTCAGTCACGGGATATTGATGAGGTTCGATATGAGGGACTGCAAGTCCATGGCTACACCTATGGAGAAAAATTTGAAGAAGCTAAGTGATTCTACTTCAGATTCATATTTGGTGGATCCCACTATGTACAGGCAGTTGATTGGATCCTTGATGTACCTGGTTAACACCAAGCCAGATATTTTCTTTGCAATAAACACCCAGAGCTAGTATTTTGGTTGAAGCCAAGGAAGTTCCATTGGGTTGCAACGAAGCGTGTGTTGAGGTACCTACATGGTACAATTGGATATGTCCTCAGATATGTCTCAAGAGGTGAAGTGAAGCTGCAGGGATATACAAATTCCGATTGGGTAGGGAGTATAGTAAACAACTTGAGCACCTCGGGGTGCTACTTCAACTTGGGATTAGTTACGATTGATGGGATAAGCATGAAGCAGATTTTGTAGAGACAGAGTATATCACAACTAGTGTTGCAAGTCATGAAGCAGTGTGGCTTCAGATGCTTCTTGCAGGACTCCATCCAAGACATGGTACAGAAGGGACCAATGAAGCTCTAGTACATATCCACAGATAAGCATATTACAAATATTCTCACCAAGCCTCTGTCCAATGCGATGGATAGATGAGTAGCATCCGGTAGAAATTATCACAGATTGGTCATGATGATTTGACCATGGAAGAATGATACATTCACTCACATGATTAGCCATGATGATTTAGCTAGTGGTGAATGGACCAGGCACAATATTTCTCCTCAGTCATGCTGACTTGACAAGGAGTGATAAAGACTCAAGGTGCTCCGGAGACAAGCTTGGCATGATGCAGAATGTCTCCCTCACTGAGAGGGAGTGTTGATGTTTTGGGAAACATTGGGCATACATTCTCCTGAGATTGGCCATGTGACTTGGCTAAGGAGAATGGCCAAGGCGTAGTATTTAGCCTTTATCATGTGACTTGATAAGGACCGAGAAAGACTCCAGGCACATATGCATATGGGAAACATTCTCCTCAGATGGCCATGTGACATGGCTAAGGAAAATGGCCTAGGGCATTGATGTTTTCCATGTATTAGCATCGGGCATAAATTCTCCTCATATGGCCATGTGGCTTGGCTAAGGAGAATGGCCCAGGTGTAGTCTTTATCCTTGATCATGTGAATTGACAAGGTTTGACAGAGACTTGAGGTGCTATGTGGGAGATGTATACATCAACTAGATGCATGCCAGAGAAAATTACATCAACCAGGCTCAAGGACAATCTTTCTATGAAAATAATAAATCCAAGAAGTATAAGAAGACCCATTTGACTGTTAAATAAGCCCCAAGAAGAGAATTCAACCTTCACAAATAAAATACAGAAAGTAATAAAGTGAAATTGAAGACCCGAGAAGAGAAGTCAACTCCACCAGTAAAAGAAGGCGCCTGGACAAGTATAAATAGAGGCAGTGCCATTTCATTTGGACACACAACTCTTCTCCAAAAAGTTGCACACTAGCCAGTTGTCAGTTGCAGTTGTGAGATTTTTGCTATCTCTTGAGTTATTATTATCTTGATGAGTGTGCCACACTTGGAGAGGCGCTAGACTTGGACAAGCTCTCTCTTGGTTGTATTTTGGCTATTCTGTGAGATGCTAGCTTTTGGAGATGATAGGCTTGGGGAGTATACTCTTTGAATGGTGGGTAAAATCACGAATATGTGTAACACTTTCGTGAGAATCAGGTCACACAAATTTCTAATGGAATTTTTTTGTCGAACTCTTGAATTTTTTCAGCTGAAACATCTTTCGGTCAAAATGTTTTTTCGACCGAAAGTTAAATCTAACGACACTCTTGAAAAATATAACGAAAATTTTAAATCTAACAACAATTTTAAATCTAAAGTTTGTTTTTCCGTTAAAACTATTTTTGGGCCGAAAAAAAACTAACTTTCGACCGAACGATTAGTTCGGTCAAAAACCTGTAACTATGGCACTCTCCAGAAAAGTATGTGTTCGCTTCAGCTTACTCCAACTTGGGAATGAGCGAACTCCTTAAAATATTGTGACTCTGGTTTCAGAACTAGTACCAACATTTTCATAATTGAATGGACTTTCATTTGATACAATTTGTATTCAATTTAATTATTTTTTAGTATTTTTAATTAATTTTATAAAAAAATGTTTGCAGATTTTTTTTAGATGACATAATAATTCAATAAAATGAAAAATCAAGATCTGCAATAATACATAGTCGAAATTTATGGAAAATTTGTATTAAGGAACCTTTCACTGTCCTCTTCAAAAGGGTATTTTTATATTTTACTTTTAAATCAAAATTAAGGCACATAGATGGAGTCTCACTAAACATGTTTAAAATCTGCAACTTTTTCAGATTGGTCAAATTCTAAAAATTGTAGAAATTATAATGTTCATCCGTTAAATTCAAAAATATAGTCATACTTTAATAGAGTCTGTTTAGATTGTTGAAATATATTTTATTTTTCATAAACACGAATTTAATAATGAGTATATTCACATCGAAAAAATAACTCATTATCAGTCCCTTCATTTTTAAGGAACATACTCTCAAACAATTGCTAAAATGACATATCAAATTTAAATAAAAAAAATTTCAAAAAATAGTCAATAGAAAGCTAACAAAATTCATGACAAGTTTTGTTTTTACTGTAAAGTGAAATTCTAAATAATAATAAAAAAAATACTTTTGTTTACCAGAAGTTGAAAAACCTCTGAAAATATATTTTAATTTCTCAAAAAACAAGGAAAATAGACACCCAATTTTATGATTTTACCCTGGTATTTTGATCTATTGATGGTGATTGTTGAGGAAAAGATGTGAATTATCTTACTCAAGTATTTTCAAATCTTGCTTGGCTAAAGAAATATAGTCGAGAATATTACCCTATGTTTTATAGCCTCAAAAAGTATTTCCCAATCCACAAGTATTATTTACTAGGGCTTAGGATGATTTTTTTAATGAAAAGATTGTTCAAAATATGAAATTTTTATAAAATTTTATGAACATATACAGATTGCAGAAAGTAAAGGTGGAGATCAAAAGCAAAAGTAACCAAGTCACAGATTAACACAAATGAGACAGAATAACAATCACTTTATTTCATTCCAAGAAATCAAAAGTATATTTCTCTTTACAAAAATCCATGTGAGGGCATGGACCAAGGTCAAACTTAGATATCCCCGATGAAAACCATACAAAAGGACTCTGACAAGAAGTAAAAACATTGTTGCCAACTTGACCAACTTGACTCCGGACAATATCCTTTATCAGTTATGAAACTCAATCCATAAGCAGACAAGTATACATAGACTATCAAAGATAGATCAACACCTATGAAATAAGCATCTGAATGATATGGTTCAGATTTAAACCTTGATGTCTACAATAGGACACTCTTGTCAAAAAAGAGAATTAGGCCTTTAACGAACTGAAGAAAGAATGAAAACTGAACTATCTCAATAAAACTCAAGAGAAAACCTTAGTATTTCTTTCTCCTTCTATTCTCCTCTTGTTCTTCCTTCTCATTTGGCTTTTATGCATTCCAAATCAGTTGAAATAATTCAACTACCTCATTTCGTTAAGTTAATTAAACTTAACTAATTTTAGTTAAGGGAAAGTAATAATAATAATAATAATTAAGGGTCTTTGTTAAGTAATAACTAAGTAGGTGGGACCCCTTGTGACTCCCTTTTATTTCTTAACAAAAATAAACACAATTAGACAACCAATTAAACACATGCCTCGTTGTAACTCCCATAAATTATTTCCAAAATTTGAAATTTAAATATCAGAAATATTTCAAATTATATCCAAAACATGTGAATATCCACATTATCCAAAAAATAGTTTGTTATCCAAAACTTTCTGCAGGCTATTGTCTTCAACAAATCAACCATAAACATATAAATCAAAATTCATATTTGCCACTTTGAGAGGCAATCCTTCTTCTGTCATTGTTGTCCCCTTTGAACTTCCCAGAATTAGATTCAATAGTAAGCCAGTACATATAAGAGAACACTTAGTTTAATAAGAAAGCACAAATATAATAACTTGTAAATATATGTAATTTTACATTGATCTCTAAGTGAACCAAAATTCTAAAAACACACAGTGATAATTAAACGAATTACTCGTAGATAATAAAATGAATTCTTTGTAGATATGTCTTGATTCCGTTCGAGTTTTTTGAGATGTAAGCTTCTTTCAAAATTTTCAAATTTTTGCATTATAAGAGAAATTTGGTTACTATATAAATTGCATCTATAGAAATTTGATTTTCGATAAAGCTTGATAAATTTGAGATGAAAAAAACTTTAGGTTGGTGCTAATTTTCTAATTTCAAAAAAACGTATAGCATAATTAGTTGTATGACTTTAGGTTGACGTTAATTTTCTAATTTACAAAAAACATATATCATAGTTGGTTGCTCTATACAAAATGTTATTCATATATTATATATACTTATATTTCTATTATTGTCATTATGCAGTTGACTTAAATGACCGAGAGAATTTTATTTTCATTGGAATATTGTTAAGCAAAAATTCCAAAGAAAATATAATTTTAGGGTAAGAATTTTGTGAAGGTTTGAAGTCATATGAAACTCTAATAACCCTGGAAACGTATAAAACTATGACGAACGTCCAAATTCCTGAATTTGTTTTCTAAAACTTGACAAAAAGAGGGTTGTCTTAAATAAACTTTATGCTATAAGCCAAGTTGAATCTAATTACAAGTAAGAAGCAACTCAAAATTGTTTTTTTTTTTTTCCAACGGGAAAATTTCTCGATTATATTAAAATATAATGTGTTCTCTAGTAAGAGAAATTACAAAGCACTACTGTGGTGACAAAACTTGTCAAATGAAGCTTTCGCCTATAGTGGTCTCTCGTCCAGCAAAAGGAGAAAGTTCATACAAATGAGAAAGTTCAAGTTCAAATTGGTCTATTGTATCTAGCGGATNAACTCAAATCATGAAAGACTACTATGATGTGTTGAGCATGTCTTAAAATAGAGATAGGAAATATGGAGGGCCCTCATGGCCATCTGTCCAGAGATTGTATGTTATAATGCCCTCTTTTTTATGTAGAGTTGCCTTAGATAGTTTGTCTGCAGTTTTGTTGTGCTCACGATAGATGTGTTTGATGCTGAGTTTTTTGAAAGAGGGTAGTAGTAGTCTGATTTTGTCCTTCCAAGCCAGGAGGGATATGGCTTGTAGATCGCCCCTGTTGTTCAACCACTCAATAATAAATTTGGAGTCCCCAAGTATCTGAAGTGTTTCAATATGAAGTATGGAGGCCAAGTATAGAGTGGCCCAAGCGCCCAATAATTCATCTCTGGTGTTGGTGCCCGAGCCACAATTAAAAGTCCATCTAAAGGATGAGTTTTTTCAAATTTTGATCATCCCTCCAGCGTCGCTCTATGTAGCATTTGATAGCACTGCTCCATCAAACCATCCAGTTGGAGTATCCTCTAAATCATGTGTCCTCTTTGTGCTCTGCAATCTTGGCTTACAAGGGTATATGTCATTCCAATTTTTAAAAAGACCAAGTGTTTTGTATGCTGTAGAGATAGTGGATGGGGTCTCATTTTTCGATTTTTTTTTCATTTATG
>JASDQU010751785.1:7735-21215 GCA_032191745.1 Picea mariana
TTGCATTTCTTGTGCACTAGCATTGCCTCTATTGGGCATTTCTTAAATTGGATCTTTCATAAGGGAACACTCTTCTTAGAATGTGAGAGGCAAAGTATTTGATTTTGGTAGGTATCAATTAACAATCTACAACAAATAAAAAATAAAATATTTTTCTCAATACTAATGGTTGCATATTTATTATAGTGATGGAAATGATCATGAACTTAAACAATTATAAAGCATTTCATAACTTAGGATTCGAGTGAAAAATGTGTTTGAAACACCATTCAAAACCTTAAAGTTAACAACAACAAAATGGTGGAGAGAAGATTTGTCTTCAACCCTTCATATAGGGGTTTATTTGATAGATCAATAAGAGGGTTATCATGAGTCCTAGTATCATCATCCACAAGTGCATCCTCGTCCATTGGTGCAAAGGTGTTATGAATTAAATTATTTATCCCATCATTCACTAGTATATCAGTAACATTCTTTTCCATTATATTTTGGTCTTCCCTTATATTTTCATTACCCTAACCAATATATTTTTTTAGAACCTAATTTTGCATGTTGACCTTTGTGAATAAAAACATAGAAATACAATCAATATATTTCAATATAAATATTATATATAAATCTTAGGAAAAAGAAATAGGAAAAAGTTGTGTGAATCATCTTACCACTGAATAATAATCAAACCCGCCAATACGTCCCGTGTTCCTGAGAATTTTTTTTAGTTACCAATACAAGATTTTTTTTTATCTTCATACAATTGCATTTTTTGCATGGAAAATAACATTTGTAGTCAATACCTTTCCAAGTTGGGTTTTTTGGACTAGGGTTTCAAGAAGTGCTATAATGTTCAAAGTCATCATATTCATTAAAATCGATATCACCAATCTCAACCCTAAGTATTTTGAGAATTTCCTTTGCTCTTCTTTGCATTTCTTGTGCACTGACATTGCCTCTATTGGAGATTTCGTAATTTGGATCTAGTCTAGAATAAGATTTCAACGAGTAGTAGATACAATAGTAGATATAGGTACACAATATTCCCCTTTTAAACAAACTACTATGCTTCCTTTATAACCTATGTATTATGTTTATGATATTTCCCTTTTCCCCTTTTAAGCTAATTACTATATTTCCTTTTTAATTATTATTTTTTTTTTTCTGTAATTTCATAGTATTTTTGTCTTTTTCATCTATAAGAAGATGACATCTTTTCAACACCTATAGATCATTGGCATTATGATGTTGATATAATTGAATTGACACTAAGACATCGATATATTGATGTGTTAGCAATGATAAAATGAAATCTGAAACATCAATGGGTTAAAATTTGAAACATCAATGGGTTAAGAGGGTGTGGTAAGGATTGGTGGAGCGGAATAGGGAAATCATGAAACCCATCACCATTATATGACGTTTATAAACGCCAATATATCAATGTTTGAGAGTGTTTTTTTTGTAGTTTCAACCAATTCCAAGGTGAAAAACAACACAAAAGGTTTATATCAAACATTGTAATAAATGACATTTTTGGACCCTAAATCTAGTAGTGGTAGAGGGAAACCTTCAACAATTCCAACAAATTATTAAAATTTCCACCTTTGAAAAATGAAGGACATAATAGAGAAAAACTTGTGGATTTAGATGCGGGAGCAACAATAGTTTAGGAAGGAGGTAACAACCTCTTTGAACCAACTTCAAGAACGAATCCTTCAACATAAGTCAGAGTCAAGCCTGTACCCCCTCAACCATTGACCATTGTTATTCAAAACCAAATTAATGCTAATTGCATATTTGAACTTCCTCATTTACATAGATAAGACTATTGTTTTTTGTCATGTTGACAATCTGAAACACTAGAGAAGACAGGGTAGTTGGTACCGTAGAATATCCATACTAAGAAGGTTGTATGTAGTAAATTTGAATTGTTATAGATACACCAAACTCATCAAAGACTCTAGTTTATTTATTTTTTTTCTTGTGTCTTCCATCCTATCAAATTTGGATTTAAGAACTTGTTTGAAGGACTCTTTCCACTAGATTTTTTACAGGATTGTAAATTTCTAGCAATATAAATTCTTTCTTGAAAAAAACAATTCCTACAAATTGTTCATTATTTATATTGACAACAGCAAGATGTACTTTACAACCCAATATGGATGAGATATGTAATGTAACACTAATAAACTAAATTAAAAGAAAATTTGGTATAAAACATGTATAAAACAAGTCAATCATAATAATTAAAAAAATATAATGATAAACTAATTCAATATATATCCATTTTTAACCTATTTTAAATAATGAAACTTTTAATATTTTAATTTCATTATATCCATTTTAACCCATTTTAACTTTATCTTTAAAATAATGAAACTTTTAATATTTTAATTTCATTATATCCATTTTAACCCATTTTAACTTTATCTTTAAAATAATGAAACTTTTAATATTTTAATTTCATTTTAATATTTAATTAATTTAAAACTAAAATAAATATGATTTTGTTTTTCATTTGAGAAAATCTTTTAATTTTCTTATTCATTTAAGTAAAACATTTCTTTTGTTAAAGAAATCTCATAGTTAATAGTTAATTGAGAGATGCTTGTTTGGAGAGGATGACATAGGAATAGTAAATTGAGAGATACTTGTCCTTCATTGGAGAGGATGACTGAGGAATAGTTAATTGAGAGATACTTGTCATTCATTGGAGATGATTACTGGGGATGGAGTCAATGGTAAATAATAGTCCATTCATTTAAAAAAAACTTCTATCTGACACTCCCTATTTTTTTAACAGGGAACTTTCCTATGTTGAGTGCACTCCAAAGCTAACTTCTGAGTTTTTAAATTGTTTTTTATACTGTCAGCATTCTTTTTTATTTTTGACCGCACTGCAACTAAATCTATCTTTGAACACCTAACTTCATATTTTCTCTTTTTTAAAATTGAGAGCATGTATATCATTTATATTCTAACCCGTTTCAGATGATCTCTTGCATTATTAGTGGGAAATAAAATCTGATAAGTCGATTATAACGGAGCCAAATCTGGTAATAATGGAAGATATCAATCAGTTGAAATAGAACCATATAGACAGTCTATCAGAAAAAACTGATACAATATATAAATAATATGATAATAATGGAAGAGATCAATTTCTTCAAATATAAGAATAAGTTTTATCTAATATTATTAATTTTTTTTTTTTTTTGGAATTGAGCGATATAAATTTGTAGGAAATCACAATTTTCTGTTGTTTAAATTGTATTTCTAAATGCAAAAATAGATTCAACGTATTGAAAAATCTCTGAAAAATCGAGTGGGAAAGAACCCTCATGACACAAAGCTTGCTTACTATCTCACTGGTGCTGGCCATACTGAATCTCTTGATTGTGCTGGCCACATGTTGAAAGAAGCATAGCTGGCTGGTAACATGTTGAAAGATGATGGTATTGATGGACACATGTTTCAATTTCTTAGAACTTGAGAACCATGGCAACATAAGAATTTATGCTTTGTCAAGCCTAGCCGTCACATACGGGGCCACTATAGTAAGGAAGAACCGGCAGGAGATATTATTATTTATTGCTGAGATACTAGGATTACATAAAATTAATCACTCAAATTTACATATACAACAATACAACAATTTATGGTTAGATTTCGAACAAATATCCCCAGAAAAAAAATTAAAACTTGAAACATCTAAACTACATATATAGGAATATATGTATACATATAAGAATATATGTATACATATATAAAAATATAAACAGTTTACAAAAAATCGTGTAGGAAAACCGTGAATTACACCAAAACTTTTACATTGGGAATTGACGAAGTAAATTTTTCAATGGTGTACTAGACGTGGGACATGGGTATTCAAACTATTCTCTTTTGGATGCTATTTTCTGGGCAAGAATCTCGTTGCAAAAATCTTTGTAATTGTAAACTATATATTGTAAACCATGATTTTAATTTCAAGGTATAATGAGGTTTTCAATCAATTCAGAAAGATGAAATTGCCCTTTAAGTAATAGATTGCATCATTCTAATAATTTTTTATTAGCCGGTTTTCAAGAAAAATCACAAATAATTTTTTATTAGTCGGATTTCAAGAAAAATCACAAAAAATAAGACAATTTGACTGTAAACTATACTGCTAAGATTTAGCTGACCACATCCCAATCAAGGAGTGGTTAAGCTTGGCGTAGTAGTTGTGAAGTCCGGGTCATAGTCATGTGACTGCATTAAGCAAAATATTTTTGATATTTTTGTACACGCAAGTAATTGCAGCGGAAACTTTGCTTGCCACCACCTCCTAGTCTGGTTGTCAGGTATCTAGTTTTGTTTGAATTTTAGAATAGGGTCTCTGCGAGGGAAATGTTCCTTTTCCTGTCAGCCGTTCTGACTAAGTTTGGGCTTTACTGCTTGCAGTGGAGTGAGTAAAAGTAGCAGGCCTTGACGATGCCGGTGATTATGGCCGAAGAATTGTTCAGAGATTGCAAGGGTGAAGCCAAACATAACGCTAGGAAGAGGCACTGCTAACCCATTTTCACCGTTTCTTCAGCAGGCCCTTCATTCTTTTAGATCAATAATGGAGGATTTGTCTGCAAAGCCTCAAGGATTTGCTTGAATTTAAACCGCGGAAAATTTTGAGGTTTCAGGTTATAGTTTTGACTAGAGATCGAAATGTGGCAGCTTTTGTTAATAGCTGCTGCTGGCACTGGATTTTTAGCGCGATGTTTGCAGAAGAGGCCAGCTGTCCCCAAAGAAGAAGAATCCATTGAAAATGAAGTTTTGAGTAGTTTTGATGATTTGGGTTCGGAGTTACTCACTCAGATCTCTAATGGCGAGGACACCCACATTGTAGAAGACATAAAAGCTGACCCCTCTGTTTTTCCTATGAGCGACCAAGCTTCTGGGGAAGTTTCTGCAACAGTTACTTCTTCTTGTGGCGGATCCCTTGAAATACCATCCTCATGGAAAGGAAAGGCCAAGGCTTTTCATGGATGCAGAGGGAGAGGGTTTTGCTTGGATGCTCAGTGTTCTGGGATCCGAGATTTTCGACACTCAAAAGATCACGAAAGCAATTGTTCTGGACCATGGAATGTGCGACATACCCAAAAGAGGAGTTTAAGAAAGAAAATTATGGGGGATTTGCAGAAGAGAAGGAAATCATCTCAGCATGTAGAAGGCAAGAAGCTGAATGCTGACATCGTTGGGAAATATGAGCAGTCGAAAGGTAGTGTATATGCTTATTTTATTATTGAATGATAGAATAGCAACATATCATAAGCATAGGCTATATGAAGTCACATTTCACAAGTGTTTTTGAATCTATGCAAGAGATATCTAATATTTTGAGATGGGCTCAAATTCAAGCCTTACACCTTTTTGGGTGCTCATGTTATACTGTGGCTTGGGGAATACACACCAGTAGACAAGACCCTACAAGAAAAAAATGATTTTGATTCAGAGCTGGTGAACAAAGCTCCGTGTTTATTAAGTACCCACATTCTCATCATGCCTTGAGAGGTCTGCATCAACTCTTTGCAATTTTTTAATCTTCATTTAAACAGCTTACTGTTTCTCTCGTAGCAATTCCATGAATTTGAGCACTCTCCAAATCACATTCTTCAAAATCCCAAAGCTCCTTGAAGAGGACACAGTAAAAACTAACTTCTGAAAAGAGGGCTGGCCCTACCCACATGGGCATTAGCTCAATGAGATCAGTCGGCTCAGTGGTCTGGGGGGCCTTTTGAAATCACCTGCAAACCTCTAAACACTCTATGGTGTTGGGTAGATGCAACCGCTAGTATTCTGTAAATGATAAAAGTTCATTTTGCAATCCTTTCCATGCGCTTGGAGAAAATCCTAAATGCAGGTTATAGAAAATGATACTTTTTTATGTTTCTACAAAATTAGCTCTCTAATGATAGGTGGTAGATCCAACTAGTCTTTGTGATTTTAAACACTAAATGATAATTGCATTTTCACTCACAACATAGCTTGATGTAACGTGGGCTATGCTTGATTGCCATAGTTCTATTTTGAAAAACTTTTCTGTACATAATTCAAGGTTACCATACTTTCCTGCTGTCATAAGTCTTAATACGACCTCATGGTGAGACAATGCATAACGTTTTTTCCCACTGAAATGCACATGGAAGCTTATGACCAAGTAATCCATTATAATCTTGACCTATGTAAGGTATAGCATCTTGTTGGTGGAGGCATAATGATCTAATTTATGAGCAACTCCACTACAAGTGTTTTACTATGTTTTGTTAATTTTTTATTCCAACAATCCTTAGGAATGGTCAGGAACGTTGTTACATTGGAATATCATCCACTATACGACTGAATTTTCAGAATTTAAAAAAGATCGGATCAAATTATATTAATCATAATTGCAAATCTCAATAGTCAGATAACAGTATGTGTCTCGGAAAACTGGCTAAACTGGTACTGGTATACACGACTATAATTTTCACTCATAATTTGAAAAATATTATGGATTTACCATTTATTGACCGACTAATGTTTATTTGTAGTTGCTTAAATGAAAGATATTTCTGTATCTTCTTGTGGGTTTGAGGTTTTTGTGTGTGCACCAAACTATATTTAAAACCTTTGCTGTCTTCTACGCTGAATTTGACAGGTGCGTTATGGTTCAGTTATGGAGTTGGGATTGGTGTTATGTTCATGATTGCATCCGGAAAATGTGAAATTGACAAGTTAACTTTGTTATTACATCAGACAATAGGCTTGGTTCAGGAATTAAAAAGACAGCTTGATGAAAGAAAGGACTATCTGCAAAACAGTGAAATGCCCAAGGGTTGTCATGGTGAAATTTACACATATCAACAAGAACAACCAGGTGCAGCTGCAAATTGGAAGTTAGAAAAAGAGTATCCCTATTCTGTTGGCACTCCCTTTCAAGGTAATGAATCTGGTGGAAGTGTTATCACTGATGAACCTGCACAACAGGTCACTGGAATGGTTGAGATTGAAGCAGAATTGCAGGCTGAGCTAGAATACATACAAATGGATTTTCTCCAAGCAAGTTCAAAGCTTCAGAGGAAAATATCAGGTTTTAGTGAGGTGAGTTTTATGGTGGTTCTATACTTTACATTTATGATGATTCTTTTGGGTATGAAAAATTCAGTTGATGTTTAGCGCTTTCCAGTTTCCACACATTTAGTAGAATTTTTAGTGTCGAGCTTCCAGTAAGAAATATAGGTGCCATTAAGGATATGTCTATTGCAGGGATTGTTATGATGATATACTAACTTGTAGGCTATTTTTTAAATCCATTTAGCAGGTGAATGCCTCTAATGCTGCTTTTTTCAGTATAAGCTGTAAAAGCTTTTATATGTGCCAGCACGTTGGAACAATGCAAAGTTTTTTTTCGAGGAAAGTGCCCTACTTTCCTTCAGAATTTTGTTTTTGTTTCCATCTCTGAAAACCTCCAAACTAAGGGAAGTATTATTTGTAAGTTTGCCTCATTGCAATTTTCAACTGAAGTTGGGACTTGTCTAAACTTCAAAGTATTTGCCTTTGTTTTATCCCTACCCCCTACACAATTTTAGCTGGAGTTTGAACCGCCTAAAGCATTTTCCTTTCTTCTATTTACATCCCTTCTGTTTTGGACGAGTTATTAGATAAGAGCTCAATTCATTGTAAGTGTTTTAATCTTATGTGTCACAATATCAAACATTTGGTAATGCATACTATAACATGGCTTTTGTTCTATATTATTTCCTTTGTTGTGATATAATTCTTCTTCTCATGAGGGTAAAATGAAGCATGCTAGACGAAGCTAGATGTACTTTGATCAGTAAACAAATTAATCATAAATACTTGTTTTCATTCTATAGTTTCGTGACGAGAGGAATAATCTGTTAAGAAGCTACAAGATAATAGAGATTAGTGCAAAGAGCATATTTGTGATGTTTTGAAGCTTAGCGGTAGAGCCTGTAACGCATTTTATAAATAATTGTGTCTGGCTTTTGGACATCTATTTTTTGGGTTCTTGTCTACCCTACGTTTTGACACGTCAAGCAGCCTTTGAGCTTGCTAAACCTGGACATTGAATGTATTCATTGTGCCCCTGATATCCATGAAATCAATCATATTGCCTATATATTAAATATGTTTTCATAGATTTTACAATTTTTTTTGTGAAGGCCATTGCTGACTTATGTCATGCACATATCTGAAACGATTTTACATGCATGGTGTCTCTTCTGGTCTACTTCCTTTTAAAATCAGACTTTTTGCAGTAAAATGTTAGTGAGAGTAAACCTTAAAAAATGCATTTTGGTATAATGGTCCAAGGGATTAGTCTAGTGCGTTGGGCATGAACGGTTTCCCCTGACATTGTCTTGAAGAATCTATGGTCCGCTACCGTTTAATCAGCTGTTTCTTTGTTATGAAGGTCAAATAATGGCCAAAAGGACAAAGATCCATTTTACCGATGCTGAACTCTTAACTTAAATAAGTGTTTAAGAAGTCTATCATAACATTGTAGTAGACATATATATATATATATATATCTATATATATCAAGTATCTGGCCTAGTAAATATTTTAATCCTCCCCTTCTTGGTTTGATATTTTGCAGTTGACAAATTCCTCAGTTGATATGGTGGAGGGAGGGCTTTGTGCAGATGGGCTTCCAGGTCAATGGAGTTCTGCAGACAAGACTCCGTCGGAACCCTTAGATATTTCTCATGATGATGACTATGGAGTGTCACCATATGAGTTAGACAGGCGTCTACGTGATCTATTGGAGAAACAGCAAGAAGAAAGGATTTCAGACCTTGAGGTGGAGTTGAAGTCAACTGAGATTAAGCTACATGCTAAAGAAAGAGAACTTCAACATTGGAAGGAACGAGTTCAATATCTTGCTGAGCTTTCATTTGGGGCCAATTCAGGCATTGCCTCTCTTACTCATCATGCTCTTCTATGTTGTTTGAACTGTGTTAACTGCACATCACATGATAATACACACACACACACAGACACACACACACGTGAAGTTCAAGGGTCAGCTCAACTGGTTGTTTCCAATGTTGCTGGGCATTTGGCTAGTTTTGTGCCAGTAGGTGCCTGGTTCAAATCCCCCTGGGTGAGGTGCACTAGTCTACATCGACAGTTTTACTAAGGATGCCATCCACGAATGTGGAGAAGAATCCCTTGGGTTTCCCCACCAGGTTTTCCTTGGAAACAAAAATGTATGTATGTATTGACACACACACAAACCCCCACGAAGTGCATCTTTAAGGAGACTTGAAAGCTTGCTTGTAACAGATTCATACTTGATCCAACCCCTATTGTAAGTGTTTGTCTGGCTTACTGTATGTTTAAATTGAGTGGTGATTTTCAGGTGACAATTCTGCATCCTTTGAAATGACAAATAATGCTGATGGCAAAAGACATAACACAAGGAAGGCTTCTGCAAGGAGTTCTGTTAAGTCAATTAACAACTCAGAACCGGAGGGGAATTCTATGTTCCCATTGTGGTCATTTAGTCATTGTACAGAGGGCCTTCTAGAGTCCACTGCAGACTCTGTGGAACAACTTAATTACAGAGGAAAAATGGCTGACTTTTGCACGGGTTCCACTGACTTAAAATATGTTGAAGATATAGTGCAAACAGGATGGGTACCTGATTTTCGAGATTCCACTGATGGAACCTGCATGGATTTTGTAAAGCATGTTGCTGATGTTGGGTCTGATGGATGTTGTGAAAGTACTAGTACCTCCAAACGCAGCATTGGGCAGGGAATTGGTGATATGCACAAGAACGGATCTGAGTCAAGCACTGCCTGCTCGGTTTTTGGACATGAATGACATGAGACATAGTAGTACTGTTCTTTTGTTGGAGACTTTGGGCTGTCTACTATCTGAAGTTTTCCCCTTCTTATGTAAGTGTATATAAATATGGGCAGGCCTTTATTAAAGTGCATTTATGTGCTTTCAGTTCATCTAATGAGTTTCTACATGCACATTGGTAACTATGGCCCCTGCTGGATGAACAGAACTCACATATGGGCTCCATTCAGCCATTAATGTGACCTGAAAATGAGATGTAGTTTGGCTGCAAATTTTCAAAAACATTCAGCAAGTTTCTCTCAGGCAAATTTTGGTGGCCAATCAAACTTATTATTAATGAGATTCTTGTTTTGGCAGTCCTATTGAAGCAGCATAAAAGGACCATAGCAACCAGCATAATCATAACAGAGGGAAATTGAAAGGCAAGCAATTAAACTTTTGATGATTCCGTGCAAAAGCTTTTGCTTGTGGTCAGATTCCAGAAGATGTCATTTTTGAGCATCTAATGCTGCTAACTCATTTCCTACATCGCAAAATCAAGCACAAGTGATATTTTTTTAAACTCAATTCTCTACACTGCTGATTGGACATATAATATCTGTGTTTATTATAAAAAATGGGACGAGGACAGGAGTATAATTTACCTTAGTTTCAGTGTATAATCCTTAGTGTTATCTTCTATGATTGCAAACAATTTTAAAACTGTTAATGGTTTAGCGCTGGAGCTTAATTTTATGAACAGTGATATCATGTTTCTTCAGTTTGATGATGCTGATTGTCATTTGTACATACCAGAAACAAGAAATTTTTTGGGCTTAAATGTCTATATCTTTTTTTTTGTAATTTAGCATTCTATTAATAGTATACAAAAGGTGTTACATGCAGTCCCTGCTGTAGCCTGCTTTCAAAGAAAACAGGGCTACAGTACTTCAAAAAATACTAGGGCTGTTCTGAGATTTGTCCTGTCCCATAAAGGGATTTAGCAAAATATTGATAATAACAGAAAATAAGAGCATAGCTATCCAATTTTAGTCCAGAACTACTTATAGGCGATAACTTCAGAATTACATACAGATCAAGTAAAAAGTTAAAACATAACGCAGCATTACATACAGATCAAGTAAAAATACAACGCAGCATTGAAACTTGGTATGACAAAAGTTAATTATCAGAGTTTAATCATCAGAGTTTGGGCTTGAGTCAACATTGACGAAGATGGGATGTGTATCCTCCTCAGGAATGTCCCTGGCAGTGTCTTCAGATTGAACTGCCTCCACATTGCCCTGCTCCTGTTCCTTTGTCCTTGCAGGTTGTCCATCCTCATTCCTTGCTTCCGACCCCAAAATTGCATTGATTAAGTTGTATTTTTCTGGTGTAAATGGTCCAATTTCTGGTCTAGTTGGACAATTCAGTGAGAATTTCGTTCTGCTGGGAACCCCTTCCACAATCATGGCAATGAATGTCTTCATATGTGAGTATGTGAGTACATGYCCACGGACATCAAGAATTTGTTGTCTCCRCTTTGAGAAAAACTGGTATCTGGCACCCACGGGAGTATCTCCTCATCTACCTTAACACTAGAAGTCATGCCCCTCTTTTCCTGGACCTTGCTTTCAATTTCCTTCATTTCTCTATTTCACCCCGATTCGACTATTGTAAGCTGCTGCCACTGCCATCACCGAGGACTTTGCCCTRTTCCTCGAGTGACTGTGAGGAGGGACAGAGTTCTCCCTACGCTTCCTTGGTCTCCCTTTGCGAATCCCTTGACTGGTATCACCTTGCTCAAACTGCTGTTTGCTCGCCATCCTTCCCAGATGGAGAGTCTGCTTTGAATGCCACTGAGACAGACCACATCTATTGAGCCATGAGTGGCTACCCAAGAATGGAGCCAAAATCAAATGATGGAGAGAGAGGCTGTCAGATAGCCTTCCAGACATATAAACTCACCGCCTTCATAGCATATAACCAGGCCTGATCCTTGTCTTGAATGTCAATTCTCCTGCGCTAAGCCTTCATAAATTCAACTGTATCCATGCTTGTTCCTACCATAATTCTCCTGGTTAAGGTCTGTTTTTATGGTGGTAGACATTATTTAGTTTTGTGCATGGAGAGTGAGCCATGAGGTGTCGACTAATCTGGTGGATGAAGAATTGCTCTAATAGTGGCTTCCATTGTTCAAATTGCAATTTTAAGCATCTGGATAGATTCAAAGCCCCAAATTAGTCCAATTTGCAATTGCGAAAATCTCAGTCTTACATCCCATTGAAAATTTAAACTATATTTTTATCAAATTGGGAGAAAAGCTTCCTAAAAAATGGCGTGGTTTGAGTGATTTTTATCCCACGCTGAGCCATTATGGTTCCACTCTTCCACCACCCTCTCTCCTGTCTCTTCATATCCTTGAACATGCCTGATATCCCTTCCCTCTGTACTTTCGGGCATGTGTCTCTTAATATCTTCATATCCTTGAACATGCCTGATATCCCTTCCCTCTGTACTTTCGGGCATGTGTCAACATCCCTTGCCTGCCTCCCTAACACTCCATTCGAGGGGGCTTAAATATCTATATCAATTTTTAAAGGTATAAATCTAATGTTTATTACTATGAAAATGGTATGAAGATACCTTATCCTTGTTATATTCCTTATCAGTGGTTATCAATGTGTGAAGGTATGAAGCTTTTATCTGCCATGAAAATGAAATTAAGACACATTGTGATTTACCTTAAGTTTGTTCAGTATAGGGAAATTTCATTATAATTTACCTTAGACTCGTTGTATTCCCTGTCATTGTATTCTATGATCAGGAGGGGAAGATGTGATTAATACTACATTTCCTCATTATGAGGAAGATATAATTAACACTGAGGGGAAGATATAATTTAGCTTACATAGAATAGATAAATACAATTCGATTTCATCATATTTAGTCTCTCAATTATAAGCTTGATGTTGTTAATGAAATCAAAGTATTATTTCACATATATGTAAAAGGTTATGACTATTGTCATGTCCCCACAGTGTGTCTAGCCGAATCTTGTGATCATGCACCTCTTGAGGGCATGCAACACTGCGACGTTTCGCACTTGGTTGCCTGGCAACACCAAGTATAATTCGTCCAAACTACACCACTTCACCTAGAGCATACCCATACTTTGTTTTAGGATACCGGTGAGTCACACTCCTACTCTAGTGCAACTTTTGTATACTTGGACAATTGTTAATAATTTAAGTCTTAGTCATATATAATCATCCATCTATGAAATAAAGATAACACTTGCAAAACAAATAAGAGAAACAAAAATATAGTGTGGGCGACACAAACCGTGCCTAACACTCGACTAAGTCTTTGGTATTGCGAAACAATTACAATATGAGCACTACTGGCATGATTTACAATTGGGCTGAGTCACACGATTCACCTCACCTCACCAAGACACTTATACACATATTCCTCACACCAAGACTCTTTGTCACAACTGTCTTCGCAACCTTCTGCGGTGCACCTCAGACGTGCCAATGCTTTAATTACAAATTCCAATTTTTCTTCTATTTGTCAAACTTTCAAAATTTGATACAATAATGATCATTCCCCCCTTTGAAGTGAACAATATTGTTTAATACTTCAATTACAATGA
>JASDQU010751786.1:0-36632 GCA_032191745.1 Picea mariana
TTCTCTCTTATGGGTGTAAGGGTATCTGTATGGCCTGATGTTAGGAGGAACACTCCCAGGAATTAGGTGAATTTCATGATCATGATTTCGAGTGGGTGGAAGACCTTTGGGAATATATTCAAATAATTTGGAATACTTATCAATGATCCCTTAGAGATCTTGAGGGATATATGGCTTAGATATTTGAACATCTAGTGAGCATAGTTGTGCAATAATGCCTTGATGCCCCTTTTTCAATAATTTTGTCATGCCATTAGAGCTTATCACCTTACCGGGTTTCCCTGTGATACCTCTTAACTCAATTTCTTTTCCTTCCAATGAAAATTTCTTGAAAATTAAAAGCCACTATTCCTAATGATTGTAACCATTGTATTCCTAGTACATCATTTGCACCACCCATGGGTATAGAAATCATTGGACTATTTGTTACATATTCCCCCATAGTAAGATTGATCTTATTTCATTTTCCTGAGCAATTGATAGTTCCTCCATCTACAATCATTACTTAAAACTCTGGTGCTGGATATACAAAGCAATTGAGAGCTTTGGCTAATTTATAGTGAATGAAATTACGAGTACTGCCAGAATCAATTAGGACTATTTCCTTTTTCTTTTTGATGTATCCTTCAATCTTGAGGGTTTGAGGAGTGCTAATTCCAGCCAATGCATTACATGATATCATGGGAGTCAATGTTTTCATCTTGAGATGGTTCTTGTTCTTGTTCTTGTTCTTCTTCCTCTTCATAATCTATGTAGAATAATTTCTTCTCACCACACTTATCCCTTACTGTACTTGTTGTCACAATTAAAGCATAAACCTTTTTCTTTTCTTTCCTCCAATTGTTCAGGTGTCAACCTTGTAGGTTGAGGTGTTTTAGAAGAAGGAGCATTGTTCTCTCTATAGATGTTAGGATTGGTCCTTCTAGTAGCCATAGCCATATTTTTATTTTCAACATTTCTTGCCACCTTAAATGCATTCTCCAATGATTTGGGCTCCCAAAGGAGAACCTCATGTTGAATGATATCCTTTAAAGTTCCTATGAATACATCAATCAAGTGCTCATCTGGAATATCAGTTACCTTTTTATTCAATCTTTGGAAGTTCTCAATGTGCTCGATAACTGAACCCTTTTTCTTGATATTTATCAATTGGCTAAAGAAGGTATTGCTCCTTGTATCCTCATAGTGTGCTATCATTTCTTCCATGAAAATATTCCAAGTGACGAGTGATCTGCGAGAACAAAGCCATCGATACCATACAAATTGATTAGGTTCTAAATATAAATAAGCAATTCGTACCTTTTGTGTATGTGGCACATTATGTAGATCAAAGAATTTCTCCATCTGAAGTATCTATGTGATTGGGTACTTTCCATCAAACTTCCTCATATCGATCTTAGGAATGTGGTTGGCCTTCAACCCAAAGTTGGAGTTTCTCTATTCTTGATTTAATTTCTTTGTGTCCTCATCATGAATTTCATGGGATGCATTTTCACTTTCAGTTGTCTTCTCTGTTACAAAATTTTTCAATACTTCCATGATCTCCTCTTTTAAACCATCCATATTTGCCTCCAACTTAGCTTCCATCTCTTGTAGTTCATCTTTTGTTACTATATTCTTTTGTAAATCATTTATGTCCCTATGCATTTCTTCACCTTCATTAAGAGTCCAAGTAGGATTATATGGAGGCTTATTTGGTGTATAAGTTCCCTTTTTAGGTGGCATGTTGGCCAAGTGTCACTTTTGAACCTTGATTTTGAGGTTGTTTTGATAGACAATCTTTCTTCTGTTGTATCTCCCAAGTTTTAGCCCTTTTGGGTATGTAACTTTCTTTTATGTAGTTCTCTGATATTTCTTCTCTGCAATTCCATAGGTCTGATCAAAATTGGATGTGCCAAGTGGAATTTACGGTAACTTCCCCTCAACATGCTGATTTTTGGCCTTTCCAAGAGATCTCACTTGTATAGTGTGCCCCGCTCAAAATAATTGATATAAAATTCTGAAACTCATACCAGAAATATTTCATACTTTCCAAGATCCAATGAAACTAGTCCCACTCAATTTGGATAATCTAGGAAGAAGTTATGATTGTTTTACCTGGAACACCTTCTTGAGACTAGTCAATAGGACTAGTCAGATACCCTATCTTACACAGGGTGTATCTACAAATTTAAGATGACCCAGAAGCTAAAATTTGTACCATAGATACCTTACTAATTTATGTGAATAGCCTCTAGATTTTAGTTTCTGAAACATTAAAGAAAATATTTTATCGCGAAAATACCACAATGACTCAGTTCAGGATGATTCCAGAACCCTATATTGTACAGGATGTATCTCCGAAAGTATAAGGCCTCAAGAGCTAAAATTTGAACCCAACATATCTTGATCTGTCGACTAAATATCCTCCAAGCCGTTCATTCTGAAACATTATAGAAAAAAAGGTATAGCGAAAATTACAAGGTGTCTCAGATGTAGCAGCGAAACCCCAAGACCTTGAGCTCTGATACCATATGTTAAGAACCAAATATCAATATAGCATAGAAAAACCCTAGAAAAAGTACTCAACGCCTTGAAAAAGATATAATTTCAGATAATAGTCCTCTTCGAGGAGACTAGGAGGTATAATTACAACTAATGGAATAAAGCCGACATAAATAAAATAAAATTACTAATGTAATATTCCCCAATTAAGGGGTAATGAGCCAATATTAGGGCTTAACAGTAACCTTGCAGGATGGTTTGGTAACAGATTTCCCCTACTACTAGTCGACCAGGGACATACACAAGTAATAGGTGTGGTGCTCTGGTAGCTCTGAAAACCCTGATGTAGGTGTCACACTCATCCAGATACCAGTGGCCAACCTTTGATATCATCTTTTTGGCCACAGCTGATAGTCTTGGACACTCTTTCTTGAAAAGCAAAAAATGAATATGCGTGATGAATTGATCGTAGATGAGGGAATAGGATTTTTGGTACCTTTTCTCCCATAAGATGCCTAAATATACGTGGATTGGGAGCTATGAGGCATGCCAACTCAAGTTCATTATGACAAAGACATTTCTAGCACAGATGACGTCTAATAAATAAGAATCCATGTAGAAGGATGGAGTCTCTCCTTCTTTTGGCTTTTGAGCCTGTTGAATGAAAATTCTCAACTTCTTGGAAATGATGGAAACCTAGTTAAAGCCTCTCCCAGAAATGGCTACCGTGTAAGCTAGAGGCATCCATGCCTTTGAAAACTTGGAGCAATATTTCTCTCCATACAACCGACAATTGAGGGCCATCAGATAGATATACAACTCCCTTAAGTTGGCCGCTAGGTACCAGTCAGAGATCCTATTGGAGTACCTTTTATCCTCTCTCCACAATGAAGCCATTACCAGCTGGTGTCATGTTTCTCATAGAATCTTACAACAAAATTGGTGTTCAGTCACTCATTCGGGTCTTTGAGCTTGTAGTAATTCTGCACCTCCATCGGAAGAAAAACCCTGACACACTCGCCATTTTTGTCATTAATAAAACATCTTTGTGTGTCAGTATGGTCAATAAGCCACTTCAGGAGTTATATGTAGGGGAATACTGGAGTTATTCTCGCTACCATGTGCAGGTATGATCTTCGTATATTCAGAAAAACTTCATCGTCGAGCTTTCTCATATCGGGGTCGTTGGGGAATTCTTCCCGCTTGATCTTCTAGAAGAGTTCTCTTCAGTGCAAGAGTACTGTCTTGGTCCCTATGCTTGCCTCTGTGTCTCCAAAGGCTGGGGGCTGAGTGAAAATATTCTTGGTGGATGTCTTGATGACTGTCTCTAGTCTTGGCTTGAATTCCAACTGTTTCGCGACCGTTGGGGAAGAGCCTTCTCCCACCTCTAGGTGCTTTTGCTTCGACTCCCTCGGTGATCGCCTAATGTTCATATTTCTTGGAGGCATCATTCCTGCGATCGAAATCAATCCTTTACCCGTGCGTAAAGAGAAACATTGGATAAAAATGTATGAATTCAATCATAAAAAATTCCACAGACTGGTACATATCTGTAATGCTTGCTAAATCTATTGTTTAATACTCACGGGATCTTGGAAGCTTTTTCAGAATTGCTTGTTTCTCTCCTCTAGGTGATCTGAACTTCTCCACACACGATGATCTTTTTCATGAACAACTAAAAATAATTTAGGTGGGGAAGAACCTATCATGTCACTTCAACCAATTAATTCGGGCTATGAGCGCAAATCAAACGAAATCTGTTGCTGAATCTCTGTAGTTCAATTCATCGCGGGTTGATGATGGAGGCATGGAGGGTGATGTGATGTATCTGTAAATTCAAGCAATCATTTTTATTCTCACACGAATTAGAAACTAATGTGAGATTTGGAATTAATTAGTCCTTAAATGCGTTGAATCTAAACGTATCTAGCACTAAAACGTCCCATTGTGTCTCTTTCCTAGTGGGCAGTTCAGGGATCGACGATGTGCGATGGATGTTTTCGTTGATATTTTCTGTAAAAAACCTCTGGCACTGATTGATTTCATTGTATGATGCTGACGTGGAAAAACTGACTCGGGGTTCTCAACAAGATGCTCGTGTTAAAATAAACCTAGGATTGCCGATGCCGAAAAGGTATCGGAGGTTGGCGATTGGGGAAAAAAATGTTATGTTTTCTACTAAAAAACTCGCCGATGCCAAAATGCTTCGGGGATCGGCTATCGGTGGTATCTTTGGGTAATGCTTGTCGTGAAAGAAATATTCCTTTTTCTAATGCCGATGGAGATCGACCCTCGACGATGGTGATTTTCTCGAGTGATTTTCTTCCATATTTAATTCTTCCTGATGCCGAAATTTTTTGAGCACGTCAGGGAAATTTTTTGGCTATCGATTCTTTATTTAAATGATAGTATTTTAATTTACGGGTTTTCACATGTTCAAGCAAACTTTGAGAGACTTAAATGAGAATAAAAAAAATGATAAGCAAAGGCAACATTTTTCATAATGAAGTTGAATTAGATAGCATAAAAGATCAAGTGGTACCCAAAAAGTAAAATTTGAAATAGACCTTTTAGGGTGTGTTGAGTGTTCAACAAATGGCGACTTACTGGGCGAAAGAAGAATCTTTGTTCCTCCTTTAGGCTCGACTGATATGAAAGCAGGAGGAGAAATTAACTGGTTTTAAATCAGAGCCTCTTTTACCCTTGCATTTGAAATTCTCTGGTTGATGCTTCTGGGTCTGCCTGTGGGGTTTTTAACCTTTATTCCACCTTCATTTCCTATAACCCTGACTCATGCCCTCTTTTACGAAATTCTAGTAAATAATTCACTAGCACGTTACCTTTACTCACTTGCTACTATGTTGCTCTGCTGCGAGTGAGCATTGATAGCCCCGGTGGAGTCACCTCGAAATCACAGACCTTGATCCGATTCCAATGAACATATATAGCCCCGATGGAGTTATCTGCATACCCTCTCCTATTGTTCACTCATTTAAGAAAGTCAATTTTATTTCGGTAGAATTCCCTAAGTGAGTGGGAGAGGATGACGTATGTTTATTTTGAGAAGTGAGATGGTTAAGGTGAAAATTACTAGATTTGTATSTGAGGTGCATGTAGTCCTTTCCATCTTTCCTTCTTTCCCTTAAGGTCTTACCAAATCACCAAGCAGACACTTCTGACATTTCTCCAAAGTTTTTCATCTGCGTAGGTTAGATAGAGAGCCCCTCGAAGAAATTGCAAGTTCCCCAGTGCCTCTCGTGTTTGTATGTGAGCGACGAGTGATGAAGAGAGTTCTCTTTGTTGCATGAATTGGGGCCAACCACTGGCTTGCTAAACACAATCTTCAAAAGCGCAGAAGTCCAAATAGAAAAACAAAACAACAAAATTGAATTTCGCAATTGACCTAGCTAAAACCAAAATCATGAAAACACGCATAAAAAACATGTGATTTGTTTTTTTTTTAATGGAAATATTGTTTTAGGGCTTGGCCTTTTACTCAGAGGGTGTCAGGTTCCCCCCTCAGATTCTGTAACCGATAATTTCCTACCGCAATCTTCTCAGCCACCTGAAAAGTTATGAGCCATAGATTCTGAAACTTAGAATGTTTTCCTTTAGGCCCGTTTGCTCTGTCTCATTTTAGTCTTATGATTGTGAAACCATCTTTTAACAATCTGCTGGTGGGATAAGAATTTTGATTTAGCATTTTCCCTCTCTTCTTCCAGCATGAGCAGAGTGTCAATTCTTTGTTGTATGACTGATGAAGGTTGTCCTCTAGAATCTTGGGCAAGTTGAAGAGATGGAAGATAAAGTTCGTTCGGGAGAATGGATTCCTGCCCGTATACGAGAAAGTATGTGGAATTCTCTATAGCTTCCTTGGATGTGACCGTATCAACCCATAAAACATTATGGAGTATATTATGCCAATTCCTCTGGTTTTTTGCAATCGTCTTCTTCAATATTCTCACTAGGTTCTTATTAGTTGATTCTACCTCTCCATTTCCCCATGGATAATAATTTGCAGAGTACCTAATTATTATTTCTTTGTCTAGAGAAAACTTTGTCAATAGGATGGAGGAAAAGTAAGATGCATTATCAAAAACTAGGAGAGAAGGGACACCAAACTTGTTGTTGTTCTATGAATTGGATTACCACCTTTTTGTTTACATGAGTCAGAGGGATGGCCTCTGCCCATCTCGTGATATAGTCGGTGGCAATGAGTATGTACTTGTGTTTTTTTGAATAACTTGGTGTAATCTCTCTTATGATGTCTAACCCCCATTGCTCAAAAGGCCTAGAAATGGTCACCGGTTGGAGTGGGACTGCTGCTCTCTTCTCTCTCCCAACGCTTACTTGGCAAGTTTTGCAGTTTCTAGCATATGTGTGAGCATCCTTGAACAAAGTAGGCCAATAATAACCAACTCTCAGTATCTTATGAGAGGTGGTGTTTCCTGAAAAATGTCCATCGACAGGGCCATCATGGAGCTCCTTAAGAACTTTTTCTGCATCTTCACATTCGAGACATCTTAAAAGTACCCCATAATAATTAATCTGAAAGAGTACCAAATTCATGAGGCGATATTGTGTAGATTTCAACTTGAGAGCTCTCCTTTCCCCGAGGTTGAGATTTTCTAGGCAAGTCCCATGGTGTAGGAGATAAGTCAAATTCTCATACCAAGACTCTTTCCCTAGGGATATGTATGAAGCTTCACCACACCATAATGCCATCTCATTCTCCCATCCAGAGTCTTCATTTACTTGGTCCTATGCCTCAGTTTCCAGTTTGCATAAGCCTTTTCCTTTAACTATTTTAGCAGGTTTTATTTCTAGGTAAAATTCTTGGAATAACGCCATCCATTTCCCTCTTCTTCCCCCCATCTCCTGTTGAGTGAATAGGGATCAGACTGTGGGGTGAGGCATAATTAATTTGGTATAGTTCTTGAGGATGTAAGATCTGAAATGTTTTAGTTCTTTATAAATTGCATAAGCATGTTTATCTATATCAGGGTAATTTAGTTCGGCTCCTTGGAGGTTAGTGCTCATGAACGACACCGGAGCCTCGTTGTTGTCATCATCCTTTTGAGTCAAAACCACAACTAACGATTGATCGTAGGTGAAAGTATAGAGGAAGAAATCTCTATTAAAATTGAGACTTCTTAACACCAGGGCTTGAGATATAACAGTTTTAATATTGCTGAAGGCATCCTTTCGTTCATTGTCCCACTTAAATTCAACATATTCGCAGATTATTTTTTGTAATGGTATGACAGTCTCGGGGAAATCAGGTGTGAATTTTCTTACAAAATTGATTTTCCCGAAGAAGGATTGCATTGTCTTTTTGTTGTGAGGTAATGAGAGTTGAGTTATAGCTTTAAATCACTAAGGGTCTATGTGATTTCATGTTTGGGATATAGTATGACCTAATAGCTTTCCTTCTTCTACACCAAAGATAGTTTTCTTAAGGTTTAAGGATATACCATATTTTCTACACCTTTTGAAAATATGGGTCAAGTGTTGGATGTGCTCCTCTCTGTTCTTTGAATATACAGTCATGTTATCCAGATACACTACTACACACTTGTTGATCAGTCCTTGAAATTCTATGTCCATTTCCCTTTGGAATGTTGCCCATGCATTGATTAACCCAAAGGGCATGTGTTTGTAAGCAAAAGTTTCCCACTTGGTTCAGAAGGCAGTTTTCAAACGGTCTTCCTCTGAAACCAAAACTTGGTTGTAACCTGATAAACCATCCAGTAGAGAGAAAATATTAGATCCGGACACGGTATGCAAGAGTTCCTCCATCGGTGGGACTGGATAGTTGTCCTTTTCTAAGGCTCTGTTAAGGTTCCTAAAATTGACACATAAGTGGATTTCTCCCAAATTTTTCCTCACATGAACCAAATTTTCTACCCATGTAGAATGTCTAACGTGGAAGATAATTTTGGCATCTAAAAGTTTCTTCAACTCCTGACACATGAGAGGTTCCAGGGATGGGTGGTACTTCCAGAGCTTCTGTTGGAAGGGTTTCACTTTGGGTTTTAATGGGATAGTGTGTTGACTGATACAGGTATCATAAGTTTTTAGATGACATTAGGACCATGCAAAGACATCTTGATATTGTTTGGACAATTTGAGATAAGCCTTCCTTTCCTCTTTAGATATAGTTTTGCCGATATTTATGTTTTTTGGGTTTTCCAAGGTTCCAAGATTTATAGTTTCATGCATGGGACAGGAACTACCAGTCTTCGCATTTTTGGGCCCCTTAAACCGTTCTTTTAGGTCAAAAATATTCTCTAAATTAGCTATCCCCTTTGGGATTGTGTGAGACTTCGATTTGTCAGTCGGTTGAACCATCTGAGGATCAGTTTCTGTTGATTGTTCGTGGAATACTTCATCGTCAATAGCTAAGTCTTTGAAATTATCTTAGTTAGTCAGAAATTTTATAATCTATTCATCTCCTTCAAATACTGTCCAATTAGAAACGTTCTTAGGCATCGATGGTTTGTAGAGTAGTTCCACAGTGAACCGAGAGGCTTCATAATCTTCTAGAGGCGAGAACCTTGAAGCAACTGTAGCTAGAGAATCAATAAGGATATTCTTTGCTCTGGGATCGTTGTGATATTGAAAGCTTCAAAATGCTTTGTTAACCTATTCAATTCCTATTGATAATTCTTTAGCTGTGGGGAGTTGCAATGTATAGTATTCCTTACTTGTCTAACGATAATTTCAGAATCCCCAAAAACCTTCAATTCTTTGACGTTTAAGTCTATGGCTTTTTAACCCATGTACTAGAGCTTCATACTTGGAGGTGTTGTTTGTGCATTTGAACTCAAGTCTATAGGATAGGAAATGATGTTTACCCTTTGGATCAATGAGGATGCACCCTGACCCAGACCCTTCCTATGATTTAGATCCATCAAAGTATATGGTCCAAATTTGTGAGCGTAGGTTATCTGTTTCCCCTTTCTTCTCACTTTCTTTCTCTCTTATCTTTTGTTCGGGGATTTCTAGCATAGGTTCTTGATAGAAGAGAGTTCCCTCTGTTGGTATCAACGATTTCTCTTGAAACACCATTTCAAAATTTTGAGTGAGAGGGATATCAGATGGGAGAGGGGAGTAGTTGTCGAAGTAGGAATCACAGGAATAATTTCCTAGCACAGGGAATTCTGTCGATGAGGGTTCGTTTAGGGTTTCTAGATCAGTGACCGTATGTTTTAGATATCTTTCCCTATCAATAATGATCATATTCTTGTATCCCTTTAATGGTAACCAAAGGTGTGCCCAATCTGTACTAAATTATCTGTTTAACTTCTCATACCAATCTCGGCTTAGTAGTAACCCATAAGCTTATGGGATATCTACTATAATGATGTCAATCACTTGCAAAAACTTAGGATGCGTCACTATTATGATCATTACATCTTTGAGTTCTCCCATGACCTTCACCTGGGTTCTGTCTACTTGTATTACATGTTTATCTCTCTTGAGAGGAACTGCGTTGAGTTTTTTACAGATAAACAATGGCATAACATTAGAGGATGCTCCTGAATCGACAAAACAATTATGGAGGTTCATGTTAAAGACTTCAAATGTTAAAAGGAAAGGTGGGACAAAAGGTATTCCCTTCTTATCTTCAGAACAAGTGTTCATAGTTGGTTTATTCCCTAGGTCTGTGGGGATTATATTTCTTCCTAGGTCAGTGCTCGTCGTAGGATTTTATACCGATTTCAAAGCCTGTAACAAGAAGTCCTTTTGCTGAGGGATCCTACAAATTTCCATGACTGATATATTAGCCTTCAAATTCTTCAAATATTCAACTACGTTGTAATCCAATTCAGGCGATTCTATGGTATGGATGCTTATAGGGTTCTTAAGGGGAGAAAAAGGTTCTCATGGGTGATCGGGAGTTGACCTCCCCCCTGACGTTTGGGTAGTAGTAGGATCTTTCAAGACAGGTGGACCCTTCACGTTTTCACAACCGAGACCTCTGCGTGTGGTTCTTGAAAGTCAAATAAGTCATCGGAATTCATGATTAGGTCAGGATTCCATATCAGCATGGCTGTATCTTCGGGTGGATCAATCTCTTCCTGATCAACAACATTCATAAATGAACTGCTTGGTTGTTCAGTTAGGGAGACCTCATCTAGAAACTGGTTGAAAATTAAATTCATGGAATGCACCCATTGAGGGAAATCTCTTTCAGAGTGGTTCTTTTGATGGTAAGCGCAAAAAGAGTAGGATGCTACATTTCCCAGATCGATATTTAAGTTAGCTGGGGGGGTTCAATTGATTTAAATGGTGGTTTCCTTTTAAATAAAGTATTATAGGGCCTTTGGCCTTGGTTTTCATCCCCTACACTTCTTTTCATGTCTATGATATCATTTGATAACTTCTTGACCATGTGTTGTAGGTCTTCTATGTCTCCATTGCCATTTTCAGGAACTTATTCTTCTTGTTTCCCTGGAGGTCTAGTCAAAAGGAGTCCTCTCCTAGGAGGAGGTTGGATTTATTTTCTAGCTAACGAGACCTGACCTTATTTACACCCCTTCATCTGGAACTCTATAGCTTTGGCTTCTTCAAAATTCTTATCCAGGGTTCGTTTGGTAGCCCTCTTCACAAACATGGAAATAAAAGCCGGGAGGGCATTAACAAATACTTTGATTTGCAATTCCTGAGTCAGTTTAGCTTCGGGTTGGAATTTGTTAATATAGTTGTGAATATTTGATTGAAATATTTAACCTTCTCCTTTGAACTCATGGTGGCGGCGAACAATTCATCCATCAAATCTCCTATAGTGGTTTCCTCGACAAATTTATCTAGAAAATCCTTTTGAAACTTTGTCCAACTGGCTATGGATCTTATAGGTAAGTTAAAATGCCATGTGGAAGTTGAGTTCTAAAAATTGTAAGGGAATAACTTGCATACTATGTCTTCATGTTGGACATTCATAAGTCTGATCGTTAATTTCTTGATATGATCTTCAGGCAATCCTGAGGTCTTGGGATCAAACTTGGGAAGTAACTTCTTTGGATGTTAGGGAAGGTTATGGACTCACCCTGGGATGGCCAAAGCATCTCTGGCCAACCAAGGTTTATTTTTCTGTGGCGGGTTTCCCCTTTCTTCATCATGGTCATTGTTTTCTTCCATATCTTTGGATTCCGAGTTAAACTCCTCCTCTTCCAAAAAATTTTCTGGTTCAGAGATGTCGCCAACTGGTGTTTCATGGATTAGGTTAAGAGGATGTGTGGTGATTGTGAAATCTATCAGGTCTTATACTGTGTGCAAAAAAACCTGGTCGGGGGTGTCGACCATTGGTCTGCTTATTTGTTTGTCTTCGAGGAAGGATTAGAGATAAAGTCAACACACTGATCTGCCAGGTGTATGCTCTTGTGATTTTTCTGAATTGATTTAATTCCTTGTGAGGGAGAGCATAAGGTATGTCAAGGAACAAGCGTTCTTCCTTAGGTTGGGGTGAGTTACTCATTTCAGGAGTACTCAATGTGTGTGGGCTATCTTGGGAATGACTATCCATGCATGTGGGATACTTTGAATCTGCAGTCCATTTGAAATATTATGTGGAATATGTATTCAACCATTCATTCTTCAAGCCCTCCTTCTAGCGCCAATTCTATTGATGGGTCCTAAATCCCTTTAATTCAACAAAAGGAACCAAACCTGCCACCGAGGCCCAATTAGACTCTGCAACATTTAATAATGGAATGGTTCTCCAGATCTTGCGATCCAGACAATTAATCGATGAGCTTTATGTTTTCTTTCGAAGGCGTCTCCTTCTGTTTGGACTTTCTCTTTTTGTGTTTTTCTCTTCGGTGGGACTGATATAATATGGAAGCTGGTATAAACCAACTTGGAAAAAAAATGGGAAAAGGTTCTAAATACTAGAGAAGAGGTTGAGCTTGGGATAACTCGTTGCTCAAGCATGAAGACAACGATCATCTACCACATGCCTAGTACTAATACGTTAATCGTCTGAGTAATCCGATTTCTGGCTGAGATACTAATTAGCAGAAGAAAACATGCATGTGATAAAATAACGACAAGCAAAATAATTCACTTAACTCTAATCATCCATCACATAATAACACAATGATTCATCTTCATCATTAAAGAAAAGAACTGTAAAACATTGCATCAGATAACTTATCAATATATTTAATAGCTCTTACTTGTTACAACATACATTCATTAGACGAGATAGGAAATATTTCTTCTCCACATCCAATCATACATTCATTTGATGAAAACACAACCTTGTCTCTGGTCCAGAAGGACTTCTCAATTAAGGGTAG
The DNA here is from genome assembly GCA_032191745.1 of Picea mariana. Classification (NCBI taxonomy): domain Eukaryota; kingdom Viridiplantae; phylum Streptophyta; class Pinopsida; order Pinales; family Pinaceae; genus Picea; species Picea mariana. Next base: position 12,789 of record JASDQU010751786.1, read on the forward strand.
TTCCAAAATAATTCTTAACAAAACCAGAAATGAGAGTTTCTTGTGGCAACCATCGACCCTTAACGAATCGGTTGATGCTCTTATTTATAACATAAAATTAACTAAAAATAACGGCTAAAGTGCAGATGAGTAAAACAAAATTCACCACATGGTGTTATCTCCTAATAGTTTTCTAACAGTCATCTCAAAATATCACTTAAAAGGGTGACCCTTCTCATACTCCGACCAACTGATGAACAAATCCTCACAGGTGTTGGCGTATGGAAATTTGTGTAGTTCCATCGGAGCCACGCAAATCTCTCTTATCTCTATCACATGTGACCGATACTTCACCAGACTGACACTTAACTACTATAGCATAGCTTGATCTTTATTTGGGTGTTCCATAAATGGTTGTACCTGACCTGACACTATGTCCATCACCTTTGCCAGTGTTTCGCCCATGATGCATCTTTCTTGGTGTGCGATTCGACTATGTCGTGCAAGTCGACAAAGTCATCGGGTGTGCCAAACTCGAGAAATCCGATATCTTTCATCACCCGATTGATCTTAATCCAATGTTTCTTGCACTTGGCCCATTTTTCTTGAATTTCTCAGTGTGGTTCCTGAGACATTTTTTCCCAATACTCGACCGATTTCTTTATGCGATCAAGACTGCTTTGTTCAACACATGAATGTCATGTTCTTCTTTATCTTAACCCTGTTGCACTGCACCAATGTATTCGACTCTCTCCATGGCTTGCTATGATTTTTCATACCACCACTCCATATCCTTTCACGTTGCAAGCGCCATGAGAGTATCTTCCTAGAGCTCGATTATCCCTTTAGTGAATAGGTTTCGCTTGGATGTGAACTTTCTATAGGCCTCCTTCAATTCACTCTTTAGGTACACCATGGCCTATTTGATGTCTTGATAATACTCAGCCAAGTGGAAAAAATGTTCTAGTTCTTTCAGGGCAGAGGTCAACTTATTTTCATCTCTTTTATCTTTGTCAAGGGTGGCATCTGTAATTCCCATCCTTGCACCAATGAGTTCGGGCATCTTAGCATGTTCTGTGTTGATCAAATGTTCCTCGGTAGTGATGATGATGGAGCGATCTAAAGTGATACTCTTCTTCTTGGTGGTTCTCTGGATGATAGCCTTCTTCCTTCGATCATAAGCTATGAAATGTATGTCAGCTACTTCATCCATGGGTTCGGGAATATGATGATCCCCCCATGTGAGTGTGTTTCCTAGACTTCCGCTGGTGTATACTTATTCAAGGTTGGGTTCTTGAACTTCCTTGTTATGATTCAAAGGTCTGGATTTTGTCTGTCGCCCATCGAGTGTTTGAGTACCAAGTGAAATAGAGGTGTCGGGGCTAGACTCGATACTTATTTGCTCATCGGTCGTTTAAACATTGATTTCCTATTGTGGGACTTTCTCCTTTGTATTTTTTGACCCTAACTAATTCTTTGAACTGTCTGTTCGAGTCTCTAGTGCATAGGGCATCTTAGTGTCTAGGACACTCTCAATTTTCTTTTCTTTCTATGGGACCTACTGGGTTTGGACCTCAGGAAGAGGGGAAGATGTCTTCTCAGGTCCCTTTTCTTATTCACATGCACAGGGGTCTTAAGAGATGCCTTTGGTCTTTCATCATCATCATATATCTTTATAAACTCGCTCAAGGGGTTTGATGCACTTGTTTCCACTGATACCCGAACTGTTTTTGGCTGAGTCACCACACCTGTCGACGATCTAGCTAGTGGCGTTCCAAATTCAAGGTCATCCAACATGGAAATTTCATCAATATCTATAAATTCAGGGCCGCGTGTACCCACTTGGCTTCTGTCTGGGTTATCGAAAGGGGATCCTGTTGTTTCTGATAGGTCTGTGTTATATTGTAGCTGATCAAACTCCCTCTGCACCTGTTCTAACATGAGTAGTCCTGTTTCTCACCTTTCCTATGTTAAATGGATATCTTTTCCTTGCACTTGGGCTATCAAGGGGGATTTTTTTGCTTCGGATGCTATCCTTTCTTCTCTATCCTTGAGGGCCCCTTGAGCCGATTGTTCTAGGGTTGTCTCTTGCTCATCTAGGCTCATGGCCTTGAACCTGGTTATCTTAGGATTAACCATCCTTTCCACCACCTCATCCCAGTCTTGAACATTTTCTGTGAAGACCTCATCTTCAAATTTTTCATGGGCGTAGGACCATCAGGGTGATACTTGCGATGCGTGCTTCAAGACTAGACCCTTTGGGTCATGTTTGCGAAAAAAACTAGTCTAGAATCAAAACTCCAATTGTCTCAATCCCTCCTGCTTGGCTTGAGCGATGTCTTTTACCATGTAGAAACCTATATGGAATCCATAAGGTATGAATGCTCACTTCTTATATTTTACCAGAGTAGCATTGTAACCTTGCAGGATGGTCTGGTAGCATATTTCCCCTACTACTAGTCAATCAGGGACATACACAGGTAACAGGTGTGGTTCTCTAGTGGCTCTAAAAATCCTGACGTAGGTGTCACGCTCATCCAGATACCAGTGGCCAAACTTTGATATCATCTTTTTAGCTGCAACTGATAGTCTTGGAAACTCTTTCTTGAAAAGAAAAAAATGAATACGCGTGATGGATTGATCGCAGATGAAGTTATAGGATTTCTTGTACCTGTTCTCCCATAAGACACCGAAATATACGTGGAGCGGGAGCTCTGAGGCGTGCCAACTCAAGTTCATCCTGACAAAGACATTTCTAGTGTAGATGACCTCCAATAAATAAGAAGCCATGTATAAGGATGGAGTCTCTCCTTTTGGCATCTGAGCCTGTTGAATGCATATGCTCAACTGCTTGGAAATGATGGCACCACAGTTAAATCCTTTCCCATAAATGGCTACTGTGTAATCTAGAGGCATCCATGCCTCTGAAAACCTGGAACAATCTTTCTCTCCATACAACCGACATATGAGGGACATCAGATAGATATACGTCTCCCTTAAGTTGGTTGTTGGGTACCATCCGAATGTCCGATTGGTGTACTTTTTATCCTCTCTCCACCATGAAGCCATTAGCCGACTAGTGTTGTGTTTCTCATAGAATCTTACAACAAAATTGGTTTTCAGTCGCTCATCCGAGTCTCTGAGATTGTATTAATCTACACCTCCATCGGAAGGAAAACCACGACACAATCGCCATTTTAATCAATAATAAAACATATTTGTGTGTCAGTAGGGTCGATAAGACACTTCAGGTGTTCTATGCAGGGGAATAATGGACTTCTTATCGCTACCATGCGCAGGTACGATCTTCAGATATTCGAAAAAACTTCATTGTTGAGCTTTCTCATATCAGGATCATTGTGCGGGGTATATTCAGGGAATTCTTCCTATTTGATCTTCTGGAAGAGTTGTCCCCAGTGTGGGAGTACTGTCTTGTTCCCTATGCTTGCCTCTGTGTCTCTAAATACTAGGGGATGAGTGAAAATATTCTTGGTGGATGTCCTAATGACTGGCTCCGGTCTTGGGGAAAATTCCAACTGTTTCGCAACCGTTGGGGAAGAGCCTTCTCCCACCCCTGGGTCCTTTTTGCTTTGGATCCCTTGGTGATCGCCTAGTGTTTGGATTTCTTGGAGGAATCATTTCTGCGACCGAAATCAATCCTTTAGGTGTGCGTACAAAGAAACATCGGATTAAAATGTATGAAGTCAAGCATAAAAGGGTCCATAGACTAGTACATACTTGTAACGCTTGCTAAACATGTTGTTTAATACTCACAGGATCTTGGGATCTTTCTCCGAATTGCTTGTTTCGCTCCTCTGGGTGATCTGAACTTCTTCACACATGGTGATCTTGTTCACAAACAACTCAAAATAATTTAGACGGGTAAGAACCTATTGTGTCACTTCAACCAATTAATTYGGGCTATGAGTTAAAACCAAACAAAATATGCCGCCGAATATTTGTAGTTCAATTCATTGTGGGTTGACAGTGGAGGTGTAGAGGGTGATGTTTTGTATTGGTAAATTCAAATGGTCCTTTTGATTCACACATGAATTAGCAACTAATGCGAGATTTGGAATTAATTAGTCTCTTAAATGCATCGAATCTAAACTTATCTAGCGCTAAAACATCCCATCGTGTCGCTTTCCTAGTGGTCAACTCGGGGATCGACGATGTGCAATGGATGTTTTTGTTGATATTTTTTGTAAAAAAGCTCCATCGCTGATCGATTTCATCATACGGTGCTGATGTGGGAAAACTGACTCGGGGTTCTCAAAAATATGTTCGTGTTAAAATAAACCTAGGATTGTCGATGTCAAAAAGGTATTGGAGGTCGGCGATCGAGGAAAAACATGTTATGTTTTCTACGGACTTACTTTCTCAAAAACTTGTCGATGTCGAAATGCTTCGGGGATTGGCTATCGGCGGTATCCTTGGGCAATGCTTGTTGCAAAAAAAATCTTCCTTTTGCTGACATCGATGGAGATTGGTGCTTGGCGACGACGGTTTTCTCAAGTGATTTTCTTCCATCTTTAATTCTTCTTGATGCTGAAATGTTTTGAGTGCATCAGGGAAATGTTTTGGCTGCCGATTCTTTATTTAAATGTTAGTATTTTAAGTTATGGGTTTTCACATGTTCAAGCAAACTTTGAGACACTTACATGAGAATAAAAAAATTATAAGAGAAGGAAACATTTTTCATAATGAAGTTGAATTAGACAACGTAAAAGATCAAGTGGTACCTAAAAATTAAAATTTGACATATACCTTTTAGTGTGTGTTGAGTGCTCAACACAATGACAAAGGGGGATATTGTTGAATATATTGTCATTGATGTCAACACTGTAGGGGGAGTTTGTTTGAATGATTACTTGACAATGACATTGATGACAAGTTGTTTATGACAGGATGACTGCAGACTCTTAAATATTGGTTGAAAAAGAACCCTCAGTCGAGGAAGGAGGATAGATTGTTCCTTAATCATCGATCATTGTAGAGATTGACGATCCTACATCGATAGAAAATTGAATTTTGTTGAATCATGTTTGTAGGTGGATAGAGAGTTGAATCCCATTTGCAAGTGTGGAGGAAAAAGAACCACCAGAACAGGATAAAGAATCAACCGTGACCGTAGATACATCAAACTAATACCTTTTTCATGTGTCTAAAGGTTTGAACAACTAAGATTAGATCTAGATTGACGTACATCCAAATTGATAGCAGGAAGAAACCCTGAGTTCAGATTCTGAAATAAAATGGATTAAGGATTTCAGATTAGTGTATTCAAAGTATAAGCTGAAAGAATACTTCGACGAGGAGTTTCAACCAATAGTGCATATTGATTAGAGAATAGAGAGATCGACAGTCATCAGGAATCCACATGCCAGGGCCTGGAGTGGTCATCTATAGTTTTGAAAGAGTTAGAACATAACTCCGACCAATGGTCCATATGTATTCAAAGTATATAGATCAACAACTACAAAGGTGATGCATGGTGACATCTTATTGGTTGTTGGAGTGAAGCCATTGGATTCCAGTAATGAACTATGATAGAACAAGACCGATCTACGGCTGGGATCTATTCATAGTGAAATAGATAAATGGCTATGAAAAATGACATGTGACAAATTGTTGGCCAAAGTATAGGAAAATGAATATTCTTCGATGCTCTTGCTTCAGAGTGTGAATAAAAGGGTCAACTATTTCACTTCGACAAAACACTCCAAAAGACTTACACACAACCCTTCGTGCTCCTAATATTTTGAAAATAAATTTGATATGAGAATGGAATATTATTCAATGCTTTTGCATCAAAGTGTTTGAATTTAAGACTACATTGGGACTCCAACGAGAGACTCTGAATAAGTTTGAATCACCTCATACACCATATGACCTGCCATGTTAGAGCCACAAAAGAATAAAGGATAAGGCCACGTGTTAGAGTTCCAAGTCAACAAAGTGTATGAAGAAGAGTTGAAATAAGTGATGATGTCATTAGCCATATAAGCCCAAGTAGCCATGTCAACGTAAGTACCCATGATAGCATCAATTCAGTACCATGTTAGATCCACGTGGAAGTTGTCTAAGAAGCCATGTCATATCAGAGTAGATTGGTTGACTGCAGTGGAGGTACTCCGACGAAGGAGTTCCGAGGAGAAATCTAGACCGTTTGTCGGCATGCGGACGAGATGCGATGACCACCGTAGATCTACATGGGTCTCACATAACCAAATTATGCAAGGAATACATGGGTCTTGTCAGTGACATGCGTAAAACTATGAATGGTCCACGTGGGTGGGATAATGTCAATGCCATGTCATAAGGTGCAGGTATGATAGCCCATTGACCTGGTGAGAAAGGGAACATATCAACATATGGGATCAAGTATGGACCAGATCTAATGAATTCTATGCGTTGAGATGGTGTTGAGTGTTTAGGCACCTCGATGGTGCTGATATGAAAGAATAAATCGACGGTTGTGATCAAATGAAGGATAGATCAAACGATTGTTGTAACTTGAAGTGTTGTAGAGTGTATTGGTACCCTGATGAACGTGGTTTTAAATCAATGGAAAATATTGGATCTAGAATGAGATCCAATGGCTGTTGAGCATCAAATTTGTGTTGTATGGTCTATGAGTAGATCACATGAAATGAAAAGTGTTAGGGCCCAATTTTAAGGAAGAGGCAAAGGGACTTGAAGTCGAGTTGATGAGAATGACTTCACATCTAGACAAATGATTGATTATACGAGCCATATAAATAATTATCCCTTGATCAATCTAGTTATCRTGGTGTAGTGGATGGATCAAAAAATCTAAAACAACGAGGAAGTGGAGCAGAGTTCATATCTCATGAACCTCATGGAGAAGAAAAGAAGACCGATTTTTCTATGAAGTTATTTGTTGTGGATTATGGTTTATTTTAGGTAGAATTGTTTTTAAAATAATTTATGATCATCCAGGTTGGTGTCTGGTTTGTAGGTTGGTGCCTACATCAGATTGGTGTCCTTGTCCATGTACAGGTTGGTGCCTATTTTTAGGTTGGTTCCTAAAAACTATTGGTGTCCTCTTTCATTTGCAGGTTGGTGCCTATGTGTAGGTTGGTGCCTATTTGTAGGTTGGTTCCTATAGAGGATCGATGTCCTCATTAAAAACTATTCATACATGAATTGAACTCATCTATAAATTATTTCAAGTTCTCCGGGATCTGGATTTCCATCTCTATGTTTGTAAAAGTGTTTAATATTTTCTGTGATTATGATGAGTACATATTTGGTATAACTAATTGAAAATACATTAGAATCAAAGGATTAAAATCATACAATATTAATTCACCCCCCCTCTTAGTACTATTAAATATTTCAAAAAAACTGAGATCATGAGAACAAGACTAGTCTTAAAGTTATGAAATCCAATGGATAAAAGGAAACCAAAGAAGGATAAAAAAAAAACTATTTTTATTTCAATTTTAAGGCTTTACCAACCTCCTATAGGCCACAAAATGTTTTGGGACAAAACGCCCCAAAAACAACCCCCCAAAAAGCCAAAACATTGCTAAAAAAAGGTTCAAAATGATCCAGATGGATCTCAGTCGCCATCCACCTTTTTCATTGAATCACCATTTTGAGCCTATGGTTTTGATAAACCATGATATTCACCCTTTTTATGGGGAATTTAATGTAATGTAATCTTCATTTGTTAATTACATACATCATGTAATGATTTCCTTGTTGTATTATGTACATGCCTACAACATAGTGTTAATGCATCATATCCCATTATAACTCCGCAGTTAAGTGTTTTACATACCTATGGAATTTTATAAACTTAGTCCAATTTATCCCACATGCATCATGATAATTTTTCTCCTCTCACTCTCTCATATATAATTGAGATGAAGGAGGCCCTTTAAACATGCAATCTAGTGTGATGTAAAGCTTGTTGTGAATGAAGCATAGCCAACATCTCTTTATTTTTCGAGATAGGCTACCCCATTATGTCAGTTTGTTTTCTACAATGTTTTTCTCTCTTGTTCATTAATAGAAGTTGGTTTTCACTATATTTATGTGTTCTTCACAATATCTTTTTGTATTTCCTTGTTATATATCGGTTATATTTTTGAAATAATCTAGATTAGTGGTATTAGAACAGACTGCTCCTTGTCATTTCTTAGAGCAGGTCCTCAACAAGGTCAAGGTCTTGAGGTAGTTTCTCTTGAGGGAAATTTCTCTCGTAAACCCAAGCGACCTCCCATGGCGGAAGAAAAGAGAGATGATAAAGCAGGAGATCCTTTCAATACATTGCTCAAGGAAGACCTTGCGTGACAAAGGAACGAGGTGAAGGCCAACTTTACTCAGATCCTTCGAAGATTATCAATGGTGATGGCTAAGCATCTTATACAAGAAACCATTTTGCAAGTGCGACACCCTTGAAGGTACAAGTAAAATTTGATATCCCCTTATTTGAAGGCCAAATAGATGCATATGTTATAGAAAAATGGTTGAATCTTCTAGAAGGTTATTAATCCGTCCAAATTTTTTCCGACAATGAAAATATCACCTTCGCGCTCCTTAAATCCCTTCCCCATGTCAGAGCTTGGTGGGAAGGTTATTGGGAGAGGTACACCGTAGATGAGTCTACACCATTTGGGAGAGAACCCACTTGGGAGGCCTATGTAGATGCCCTAAAGGAGGAGTTCTACCATGTTAGAAACTATGATGACCAATACATGATATGGACAACTCTACGTCAGAAAAAGAGACCAGAAGGTGTCAAAGTACACTAAAATATTTCATACATTACGCTCAATTCTGGGTATCAAAGACCCCGAGTGACACCTAGTTTTGAAGTACCGCAGTGGTATACACAGGTACATCCAAACATACATGGATTTCTTGGACATCTCCTCTTTGGGCACTGCTTACCGATATGAAGTCCAAATTGAGCAGAAATTCAAGAAACTGAGTAAGTGGGAGAATCATGGAAAAGAAAAATCTAACTCACATAATGAAGGACAGAGCAAGGAATTCCAACCTCAAGAGAGTCAGTCCCATATGTAGGGAAATTAGGGTAACGTGAAGTCTAAGAAAGACACTGGAAAGTGGTCTGAGTTCCAAAAAAACCCTTGCAACAACACTGATGAATGTCACTCAATACAATCATTGGTGGATGAGCTCAAAGAAAAAGAGTCAAACCCCAACTTGGACCTTGATTTAGAAAATAATGAAAGGAGATATATCATTGATGCAGAACCCACTGCTACTGTCACAGCTGCAAAAATCGAAGCAAAAGAGGATCCTGAGGAGGGGCAGAGACTCTTCCATTCAAAGATGTGGGTGAAGGGGACCCCATTGCATTTTATTGTTGATAACAAAAGCCAAAAGAAAGTCATCGCAGCATAGGTTTTCAAGCAATTGGATTTCCCAACAACACCACACCCACAACCATACAACATTGGGTGGCTTTGCCAAGGTCAATATCTTCGTATCATCCAACAATGTCGCATGTCCTATGTCATCAATCGCTTCAAGGATGATGTATTGTGTGATGTTTCCCCATTGGAAGTCTATGATTTTATATTAGGCCATCTATATATGTGAATCCATCATGTTGTTTATGGGTCTCGAACCTGTAGCATCATTGTTACTCTGGGGGGTCAAATATACACAATACAAGAGGTAGTTTTGACTATTGTCCCACCCAAAAAATGCCACAAAGTAATCTCTCATACTGCAAAGTTTATCCTCTTCACAATCTGATCATAAGGTGAACAGAAGGACACTACAACCATTTCAACCTCAGCCCAAGACCTTTCTATCCAGCATTAGCATATCTAAAGGATTGTATAAGAGTCCCAAGATGTTATTACTACACCTACAGGGGTGCCTCCACAATGGCGAGTCAAGCACGGTTATAACAGAACCCTTCATACTCTTCATGCTGCATCTTCACTAACAGAGTCCTCCCAAAATCAGTTAGATCATGCAATAGATTGGTTGAAGAAATCCAACCCCTCCACTAATAGGTTCATGACATCCTTCAATGAGCTAAGCAAGATGACTACTTAAACAAGGAAAGCAACGTACCAAGCTACAGATTTAGCAGAAGTCTCCCCATATCCCATGGTAACTTGATGCAATGGGGACCATTTCTTCTTAAAGGGGGAGGAATGATACAGATGGATCTCGATGTCCATCCACCTTTTCTACTAAATCACCATTTTGAGCCTGTGGTTTTGATAAACCATGATATTCACCCTTTTGATGGGGAATGGAATGTAATGTCATATTAATTTGTTAATTACAGACATCATGTAATTATTTCCTCATGATATTATGTACATTCCTACAACATAGCTTTAATGCACCGGATCCCATTAGAACTCTATAGTTAAGTGCACTCAGGGTAGAGTAGTACTGGGATGGGTGACCGCCCGAGAAGTTCTAGTGTTTTACATGCCTGTGGCATTTTATAAAATCAGTCCAATTTATCCCACATGAATCGTGGGAATTTTTCTCCTCTCACTGTCTCATATATAATTGAGGTGAAGGAGGCCATTTAAGCATGCAATGGAGTTTGATGTAAATCTTGTTGTGAATGAAGCGTAGCCAACATCTCTTTCTTTTTAGAAATAGGCTGCCCCATTCTGCCAGTTTGTGTTCTATAATGTTTTTCTCCCTTGTTCATTAACAAAATTTGGTTTTCACTATATTTATGTGTTCTCCGCATTATCTCTATGTATTTCCTTGTTATATATCAGTTATAGTTTTCTCTTCATGTCGTTCTCAAAATAATACAAATAAGAAAAACAAGCAAAAAAGTCACTTTTACGGAGGCATACACAACTTACTCCACTATAGGTCATGTGTATAAGATATTGTATGCACCTTTTATCAATGTAGGGATAATATATGAGCTCTTGTGCATGCCTTTTCCTTCTATAGGGCATGTATATGACCCATATTTCCAAAAAACACTTATGCAGTTATATGTGCTTTTGCTTACTATAAAGGCAAGTATGTACGTGATGTACTATTATATAAAATAAGCACATGTACACGTCTATTGTCAAAGGAAAGAGCATATACACTTAGAAAAACTTGAAAAAATTAGTTCTAAAGCCCAAAACAAAAAATACAATAGAGAGATCAAAATAAAGACAAAAAATAATAGAAACCAAAAAGAAAATCTAATAATGACTCACAACCATATAATCATGAAATATCCTTGTTTTTATTTATTTTTTTATAAACCAAGACTAACTTCTGATACTTCTAAGGACATAGACAGAAACCAACAAATCCCAAGAGGACCCTGAAAGACCAAGACAAGACCTTGACCTAGAAAAAAGGAAAACAAAAACACCTGTTTATAAGACTTGTATGTGACTATCACCAAGGAGAGAAGTGTATGTATGTTCCCCTCCCTCTTAAAAACCACGTATGTACACATCTGTTACTGAAGAAAAATGCATACAATACCTATAATTTCAAGAAAAATCAAGAAAAGGTTGGACTAGAGGACTAAAAATAAAGTCCTAGGTTTCTAGAAGATTGAAATCAATAGTAAAATCAAGAAGAAATCAAGAAAAACAAAGAAAATCCATGCAATCACCCTATACTAACCCACCAAGGATATTAATTCCCCAATATGGTTGCTAGTTCTTCTTTTATGGAAAATTCCCCTACAATAATCGGATTACTGCAACAGACCAATGACCGTACATAAATCAATTTCCATAAAGAACACTCAACAAATATATTATAACCAAATTCAAATGAAATAACTAAATATTGAGAGGAGAAGAATTATTAACTCACCATGAGTCCTATGGTTGTTGTCATTCCTGATTGTCAGAGTCTCCTCACTCTTTTCCAATAGTTTCTCTGCAACCTGCAAGAATCTTAAACATACAAGATTATGCAGAGAGGTAGTTATACTAATAACTACCTATTAGTGAAATGAGAATAATGGAATGAACAAAGCAATTAATGTTCTACAAAGCATATATGAAAGAATTGCAAGTTAAACATTACAAATATAATTCTTTTTCAAAGGAATGAGTTTCTATAATTATTCAACAATTTAGGTGGTTACAAATTATACCTATATTGTGCAACCTTTCCGTGTCAAAATATATCTTGGGTCTCTCCACCCAAGCTCCTTGTATAAAGGTTGGTTTTGAATCTAGATTCACCATACACCGAAAGGGAATATAAGGGAGACGCTTGGCCATATTTTTTGGTGATTTGAAAGGGGCTGGAAACAAGGGTTTCCAAGTCAATAATCAACAAAAAAAGGGATGTATAATGTCTTACAAACATGATGTGTATATCTAAATATATTTTTTCTCTGATTTGCAAAGAACCATTAGCTTTCTCCTAGGACAAAATGCTCCTTTTATGCAGTCTCTAGTTGGTTATAGATAGTTGAGTACGAGTAAAAGGAGTTAGGAAAATAACCAAACCCGTAACTCAAAATTTAATTAGGAATACATGTATTTTGTAAGAATTTATTATCATGTACATGATTGTCCCTTGAGTATCCCGCGTATACATGTGTTGCATAACTGTGAAGGCATGTACAACTTCCAAACATATATTTTTTAGAAGGTCTCAAGGAGGTATGGGGAAACACTGTTTGTAAGTAGGATAGGGATATGCCAATAAGATATTAAATGATTCAATGGTGGAAATTGATGCTATAACATCACCCATAAACAAGAATTTGAATAAGATCCAGACATCTTGAATAACATCAGCAGGGTGTGTGCCAAAGGTATACAACTTCAAGGAATTGATTTTATGGTGTGTTGATAAGTTTGATAAGGAAATAAGAATCATTTAATTACAAGTAGAAACACTTATTTCTTTATCCCCCTCTATTTTTAAAATAATCTTCATACTCCCTGAACCAACCATGGTTTCCAAGAGTGTCGAAGCCAAGTATTTTATTAAGACAAAAAATAGAGGAACCAAACTTTTACAAAGATTCCTTAAAGATCTATTAGATTTTCCTGAAGACTTCTCAAGTATTCAGGTATGTTCACTGAAGTATCCCTACATATAAATGACATGGTTATTTTCCAGGATAATTGGACATGAGTCCACAACTACTGTCCCCAAGATTGCTTTATATATATTGCATTTTTCAATTCATGAGAATGCCATTTTTGACTAGTCAAGGATTTTTCAAGTGAATTATCCTTCCAATTTTAAAACTTTAACAAAAGTAAAAGGTTCTACATGTCTTATTATTTGATTTTTTCTATGAATTATAGTGATGTGTTCAAGGGCCTACCCATGGCCAAAAAGGTGAACTATAAAATTGACCCTATATAAGTGTGGTACCATGCGCTCTTGAAGCAAAAAGATGCATACAATTTTTATGAGGTACACAATGATTTTGTTTCTTATTTCAAAAGATTAATTTGTGGTTCTAATACATCTAGTTTGTCGTTGGAGGCTGCATCCTTCCTAGCTGGAAAAAAAAAGCTTCCAAACTATGGATGATTTTAGTATCATCATACTTTATTGCTCACATGAAAAACCTTCACTTATACCCTTTTATGTTTTTGACAAATTGTTCATAGTTCAACTATGTACATAGTACAAGTTTTGGGCACACATTTTTAATGAAAAAAGGAAAAAAACAATTTATCCCCTTACCATGGAAGATTGGGGAAATTGCCATGAAAAATATTTCCCATTTAGATGAAACTTCAACTCGTTTTGATTTATTTAACCTCAAGTAAGATAATGAGATCAAGGGTTCAACCCTAACCAACTATTCATGACCCACATGCCACCAGTAGGATACAACATGGCGTTTTCCAACTTATTTTTATTCAAAGAAAGAGAATATGACTATCAAAATATTCAAGGGTTGTCTATTGAGAAAGGGAAAGATGATATTGATATTGTGGTTGGTACCAATGACCATCATACACAATAAGGACACGTTACAAATGAAATAATTTCTCAGTCCCGAAACATTTCCCCAAAAAGTGGTTCAAGCAAGGGAAAACCACAAAATCCAATCTAATAATAGAAGAAGTATTCAATTGATAACTTTGATGATGGAGGAGACCAAAACCCTCCAAAGAGAAATATTGAGAAGTCACACACACTCTCGATTTCTAGTAAAAGAAAAAGATATACAAACAAAGAGGGGGAAGATGAAATAGTACATGCAAATGAAATTGGTCCAGAAGATTTGGAGCTTGACATGAATGTTGAATATATAGAGTTTGCATATGAGGAACACATACTACTCAATAGTAGAACAATCGCAAGAGAATTGGCTACCCAAGAGACTATTATATTTAAAGAAGATTCCCTTACCATGCATCGTGATGTATTCAATAAAAAATAAATAAAATTAATCATTGAAAAAGTAAATTCATGAGAAGTGGAATTTAGAACTTGATTTTCATAGGGGTTCCACCCACTAAAGTAATAGAATTCCATGAGGCCATAGGGAAGCCTTAAAATATTCAATTGGATATTTAGAAAATGAGAATGCAATTTTGAAATAAAAAATAAGAGAATTAGAAAGTTCCTTAAGGCCACCACCTTTGTTTTCCAATCCCATCACCACTATACAACCATTGAAGACACTATAATATAGACAATAGTCTAGATCAATATTGAAAGGAACGTCAATTTTATTAGCCGCCATCAGGAGACATGTTGTTTAAACTTAGAAGTTGGAAACTAGCTCAGTCTCTTTGGGTTTGAGGATCACACACTTCAAGCAATATCTCCAATCCGACTTGGAAAATAATGGAGAATTCTATAAAGGATTTGTCACTAATTTCAATGCAATGGTTTCAATCCTTAGTGAATCTCGACGAAAGGAGGACGATTTTCCTTCAACACTCCATTTAAGGAAATTAAAATCATGTCGGGTTAATATAATTAAATGTTTAAAAGAAATTTTAGGAGAATGTGTTGCCATTAGTTCAAAAAGAGGTGAATTATTATTAAATTTGGTTGTGTTAAAATTATCTAGGTCAATTGAATATGTGGAGGACTCGCATTTAATCATGAATTCAATACTTCTATCCAAAGAACAAATGAAAGAAAATATGGACTCTCTAAAAATCTCATCGTCATAAAGGTTTAAGGACTTGACTGTATACTCAGAGACAAAAATAGAGAGGTGGTTTGTCCATTATGTCAGCAAGAATGATGACATCAAATATACCCTCCACCAAATCACAATGGAGTTTAAATATATTGAAAAATAATTTTTTGATATCAAAGTTAGACAAGAGATAAGGGTTGCACCCATGAGAGAATACATTGAAAATTGGTTAAAGAATGCTTTAAACAAAATAACATAATTAGATCAGCAAAAAACAATTACAACTAGTCAGGAAGTTCCAACCAAAAAAGTTATAAAAGACATTCTAGCTAACAAATGAGTTATCGAGAGGATCCATCACTGTAAGTCAAGTGGTCATTTTCATAATTTCTCATCCTCCTTACTTCTCATTTAGAAATCATTTATATCATGTATTTTCATTCAATGAAAACTTATAGACAATTTCTAATTGTTTCTCTCTTTTCTTCCAGGTCCAGGTCTTCCTTTTAAAGGTCCATGAGAGCCCAATCCCAGTCCATTTGGACAAACACATTCTATTTCATTCAACACTTTACATTTCATTTTCATACTAGAAATGTATTTTTGAGTTCCCCAGAGAACTATATCAGGGCATAGCTCTAATGATTTCTCAGACTTTGAGATTTTTGGAGTGTTTCTTTCATAATATTTTTCAGTTTTAAATGCATTACTCATCTAAATATCTCTACATAGTGGCCTTATATATTTTCTATGTTATGATATGAACAATGTTTCCTATATTATGATGGATGTGAGAAACCTGATAATATTATATGTTATTGCCTTTATTTCTGTATAATATTGTAAAGATATTGTATTTCTTTCTTGGACAAGTTCCTGGTCCCATTCTCAATAAATTTTCTTTTTGTGATTATACTCTTTGTTAAAACTATATTTTCATATATTTAGTAATATAATTGTAGAGGAGGACCACCTCTTTAAAAACAAAGGGGGATTTATCCTCATGATTTTATTGTTGAGTTCTTGAACAATTTCAATCATCAACAAGACTCCCATGTCATATGAAAATGCATGAATCTAGAGGTTACAAGCGAAAAGTGAGAATTGGGTGACAATATAATAGGGTTCCACATCCAAGAAGTTCGATAGGCCATAGGAGAAATGGGAGGCCAAAAGGAGAACCCGATAAAAATCATTCTAAAGGAGCTCATTCCTTTCATACCTAGGAAAATCACAAGGGACTTCACTTGGTTAGCCCAGTGAGACAAACCATATGAGGGGAGCATGGTCAGGATCAAGGTTGCATCCACCTAATATAATAAAATAATATTTATGCCTTGGAAAGAAAGTGGAAACGGAAGATAATGCAAAGGTGAGAAAAGAAAATCCAGTTGGGGTTCAAGAAATATAAGGCTTAATTACAGATGTTGAATGCAATATATCCATAGAGAGAAGTCTACTCTAGAGGAAGAAGACCGAGGGATCCCCCCATGCATTTCAAGTTTGAAGTATTCGTGTAAAGGAAGTGACTTTGCAACCCTGCTCATGCAACCATAGAAAGCATAAAATCAGTTATGCGAGGAATAAACTATTTTCCAGTATATCATAACCATTACATTCTTTTCCTTTTCCTTTAACAAACTTATGAATAAGTGTTGAGTTTATTTGAAAAAGGAAGAATATGTTTCTCAATGATAATCATCCATGATCTCGTCATTTCATAAACAACTTTCCGCTGCAAATAAATTTCATCAAAGTTGTGTGTATATAGAATAATCATCATATGTAGAAGTATATATGTGTGTGTATATAGAATAATCACTAGGATTGTAGAATAATAATAAATTTCATCATATGTGTGTGTATATAGAATAATCATTAGGATTGTAGAAGTAATGGATTAAGATTTAGAGTTCAAATTTTAGTATGGGGGGCCTTTCCTTTTGCTTGTAAAATAAAAATGAAGGGATTTTTTGTGGCCACAAAAATTGGTAACACGGTGGAAGAACCAATTATCTCGGTTATTATATTCCTTGAGATATTTCCTGCTAGGGAAGCAATGCCAAATACATTTTAAATATCAGGTGGTTGTGTTTTAAAATATATTCAAAGAACATAGGGTTTAGTGCTAGTTTTGATTGTGATATTTTATGATATTTCTATTTCATTAATAGTCAAACCATAAAGGGATTAGATCTTAATTCTTTGGCACAATTTAAATTATCATTGGCAGAATAGTGGGAAAACAAAATCAAAGATAAAAATGATGTATCTAAAGATAAATAACGAAATTATCTTTGATAGAAGAAAACAAAGACAAATATAAATGAGCTTTATTTTTTCATGAGAGATTACATTTCAAAACATAAACAAATTATGATATTAAATAACATTGTCATAATTTTAACTTACAGTTGAAGCCATAAAATATGTAACCTTAACCTGTGCTTGATGTAGATAGTAGTGGTCATAATAAATTGTCTTAGTTATCAACTCATGTACATTTGAAAGAAAGGAAGAAAAATAGGAATACAAAATTACAGAGAAGGATCACATATGCAAAAGATCAAAACCAAGAATCCTTTAGTGCTTGCAGAACCGATTTTTTTATTAAAACTTCAAAAGGTCTCCAGTTCAAAAATCCGTTCTTCTCTAGTTCAAAAATCCATCCCATGAGTAAATTGGTTGGAAAAGCTATCTTTAAGCCTTTAATTTACATCAATAAAATCAACCATTACAAAATAAAATGATATCCATTCAAGAATAGAACGATTTCCTAAATTTTAGTTGACTTTATTGAAGTTGTTGGAACCAACTATTCGTTGATAAGCTGAATAAGGAGATACCACGTCTCATTTGATGGGTAATGAAATGACTTCATTTTCGCAAATTATATATCCAAATATGTATATTTTTCATACGTGGGAGTAACAACAAATAACTCTTTCACTTGAAATAAAACATATAGATCATCAACCAACATGTCCATAATAGTTTTTCCACTTAAAATATATGCCATTTGCTTGAAATTTTTATCATCTCCTCTGACCTTGAAAATATGTTGCATGTATGTTTCAAAAGGAAGAATTTTTCCCTTTTCACCCCAGACAATTGGTAAACCCATATTTACCAATTTGTCAAATCTATTATTGAAAGTATCTACATGAAAGTATCTACATTCTTTCTCAACATTATGCATTTATTTTGAGTTTTTTGAATGAGATTCCTTTTGGTAAAAATCCTTTCAATATATGAAGCTGTACGATTTATATTATTAGATTTGGGTAATGGACCCAAGGTTGTCAATTGTATGTCAACCCTTGGAGAAAGTTCGATAGTGAATTTTGGTAGCACAAAGGTTTGGGTAATGGACCCAAGGTTGTTTCATGTATAATGGTATGAGTTTTAATATATTTGAAGGTAATACTATTCTATATAGATAGTACATGTCATTACATTTCGGTGGTATGTGGAACGTCACATAACTCCTCACGATTAGAGAGTTATGGCCATGTGAAGTTGGAGAACCCAGGTTTGGGTAATGGACCCAAGTTTGTTTGATGGATAATGGTATGAGTTTTGATATATTTGTAGATAATACTATTCTATATGGATAGTACATGTCATTCCATTTCCACTAGTATGTGGAACATCACATAACTCCTCATGGTTAGAGAGTTATGGCCATGTGAAGTTGGAGAACCCTCATGAGTCATCTAGAAGCCCCAAAAGGTCAAAGTAGTCAAAGTCGTTTAAGATATTTTTAGAAGGTAAATAATAAAGTGAAGTAATGAGTGTAATATAATTCAAAGTGAATACAAAATAAATTATTTAAATAATAAAGTTAATGGAGAAATTACTAAGTTGACAAGTGGTTAGAAGTGGGTTAGCCCTAAAATAAGGAAAGTGGTTTAAGATGGTTAGAAGGTAACCCCTTGAGGTAAAGTGAAGTGATGAGTGTACTATAAGTCAAAGTGGATACAAAATAAATTATTTAAATAATAAGTTTAATGGATAAATTACTAATTGGACAAGTGGTTAGAAGTTGGTTAACCCTAAAATAAGGAAAGTGGGTTAAGATGGTTAAAAGGTAACCCCTTGAGGAAGCTACATGAAAGTATAAATAAGAGGAAAGGCTCTCTCATTTTATATCACACTTGGGCATATTGAATATATACAGGTGACTGAGGTAACCAAAGGATATATAAGCCAAATTTTAGAGAGAAGGTGAAGTAAAGAAGGCCAAAATTCAAGGGAGGATAAATTCTTTTGATGATGCTTTCTAAGGTATGTTATTTACAGGTCATCTCACCATTTTCGCAATAATTTTTTTTTCTAGAATGATTAAGACTGTGAAATTGATAGGACATTGAGAAAACATATCCAGGTAGTTGTGGAACAAATTTCATCTTGTGTTTCGTTGTAGTTTTGGAGTTACACTCTGTGGAAAATAGGGTTTGTGGCTAGTCCTAAAACTAGTCTAAAACATGTGTTTTGGGAAAAAACGTCATAAATTATTCATAAAAGATCCAAATTAAGTAAGACCAAAAGTGTTACTTAGAGTATAGTTTGTAGTATTCTATGTAGAATTTTCAAATCTATACAACAAATATTCCATCCAGGGCACACTCTACATGTTCGCTCTCTAGAATAAGCCATAATTCAACAAGGTATGGCATTTTTTCTATAACTCCTTTTCTGAGAGGTTCCAAGTAGTGACACCTAGATAAATTGCATAAAACACACTAAATAACATTGTGTACTATTTTCAGATCTTTATTCATTACAAGTACATAGTTATGATTATTTCAAGTTAGGGTTGCTGACTAATCCAAAACTAGTCACGTGAGACTAAAGAAAAATTTGATGAAAATGCTAGTCTCTTGTTGTTAAAGTTAAGGAAGGTTTGCAGGTATGTGATCATATACACCAGGTCTATTACAGAGTTACAAATCAGATTTGGATGATGAAATTGACGAGGGCTTTTGTTTGAGGTACATGTTGGGTACATGGTTGAGACAAGTAGTTGATGAGTTGGCACATACATGAGGTGTATAGTTGATGATTTTGGTACATATTGATGAGTCATAGTTGATGAGTAGTTGATACATGATTGGTACATACTTGGTACATGGTTGGAGGCACTTTTTAGTAGTATTGTTGACACATGGTTTATGGATGATGTAGCATACTTGTATTGGTATATTATTAAAAGCACGTATTGATCTTGGTGATTATTATGAGTTGTTGTGTTATGCTTGGTTGATGCACATATTTGAGAGTTGTCTTGGTGAGCAGATCTGTTTTGGTTGATAATATTGATGAGACAGGTTGTTGTGATAGGTTGTTTGGATAGGTTGTTGTGACATGTTATTTGTACAGGTTTGGTGCATGGTTGATGCACGTGTTCATGGTATAGGTTGAGGTACAGGTTGGTGCATAGTTGATGCACTTATTTATGGTACAAGTTGATAACAAGTTGAGGTACAAGTTGATGCATGGTTGATGCATAGTTCAGGTTATTGGTACATGTTTTTTGGTGTCGGTTGATTGGTACAGGTTTAAAATAGTATATCTCACAGTGATAGTTTGACAATGGTTCCATAATTATAATTATACATCAGGGAGGTTGGACAGGGCAATGACACATGGTTTTATCCACCTTCCGGTTGTAGCCAAAGATCATAGGGGGTTGTATCCTCCTTCTGGTTGTAGCCAAAGAATTGGAGAGTTGGAGATTCCCTCAGGTTGTAGCTCGAGAAACTAGGGGGTTGGAGCCTCCTTTCATTTGCAGCTGGAAAACAAAGGAAGTTGGTGCTTCCAATGAATGTAATTATTCAATACATATAAGAAAAAACATTTCATGATTTTCTCCCGCTTTGGGTTTCCACGTAAAAAAACTGGTGTACCGTGTATGTGTATGATTGTTCATTGTTTATTTACTCTAAAAATATTGGATGATAATGCTACATTTATATAACACTTGCATTATATGGTTAAAAAGGATTAGATTGCTCGCATTATATGGTAAAAAAGGATTAGATTGCTCTATTACTGATTCACCCCCCCAGTAATCCAACAATTGGTTTCATAGTCAGTTTCTTCAGGAAACAATTTAACCATTTGAAGGAGATCATGGATTGTTCTAAGAATGGAGTACCAATGTTTAATGGTCACAATGGTTTTAAGTTTGAGATGTGGAGCATAAAGACAAAAGTATTTTTATAGGAACAAGGACATTATATTTGGCTATCAGTTGTTACAAGATATGCAATTCAAAAAGGGAAAAGACTGCAGCCAAGAAGGAATTGAAGGAGAATAAAAAAATAGCAATGGATTTCATCTGGGAAGGATTACCTAATCCGGTAAGACAAAACGTTGGTAAATTTTCATCAAAAAAATAACTTTGGGATAAGTTACATGACATATATTCTTCACCCATCGCAGATTCATAAAATGTCAAAGAAGATACATATACAAATCAAGAAGAATTATGTTCACCATGTCAAATATATTCAAAAAATGAAGAGTACATAATCACCAGAGGTATGTTGTTTTGCTTTAATTATGAAAAATGTGGAGATATTGAAATAGAATGCCATGAAGGAAATGAGACAAAAAAACAAATTGAAAAAGAACACAATTATGAGGTAGAATTGATTAGTGCTTTAGATGAACTAAGAGAAGAAAACAAGTCACTCAAGAAAGAATTGATGAAACAAAAGGAAAGTGTTCACATTTTTGAAGAAGCCCAACAGGTCATAGAGAACTTAAGAACTCAACTAGAAGAAGCCAAAAATATTGAAGAAAATATTGAATATAAAAAGAAGTGTTTGGAAGCCAACATAGTAGCACAGAAGAAAGAAGCAAAAATGAGAGAGAATATATTGACAGACCATCTTAAGGAAATAACTAATGATCTAAACTAGCTTGAGTCAGAGTTTCGTCAAGAAGAGAAAGTACTTGAAGAAGAAATAATCACATTAAAAATTCATCTTGAAGAAGAGAAGAGAAAAAAATAAGTCATGAAGTCTCATATATTAACGAAAGAAGAAGAGGTTGAGAAACTTGAAGAAGAAGTTGTCACATTGAGAAGTAAAATCTTCAATCTTAAGAAGAAAGTTGAAGAGACAAAAACATCCACATCAGTTACAGAGAATGAAGAGAAGCACTCTAGTTTGATAGAAAAGAAGAATGAATAAAATAGAAAGAGTTATGTATAAGTACTCAAAGGAAGAAATCATGGTCAACCAGAATCTAAGAAAACTATTGAAGATACATCTTGAAGAAGACCATTTGTGTTCAAGCCACAAAGAAGCTTCAATCATGATCATGATCAGTCAAAGCAGAAATTCAGAAGGACTACACCAAAAAGAATATCATTCACTTCCAGGTATGCAAATTTATTTTATGGTCATGGTTTTTATTGTAATAATTTTGGACATAAGGTTGTAGATTACAGGGATTATAAAATAAATGTTCAAGCAAGAAGTTCCTATGTGGCCGCACGTAACATTGAGTCTTACAAATGTCATAACTATGGACACATAGCCAGTGATTGTAGAAGCATGATCGATACTTCCATGAAATAGAACACCGATATAAGATATAATAAAGTATGGATAAGAAAACAGGAAAAGCAGGTGAACAAAGACCAGGTACCAGAGATCGCAAGATTGGCGATAAAACGAGATGAAGAAAATTCTACAAAGAAAAATAAAGATGTCAGATACATAAAGGTTTGAAAAATAATTGAAAGAAAGGAAGGACATGTAAATAAGGAACATGTTCAAGAGATTGTACTTTCAGGAATTGTAGTGAAAGATGAATCCACAGAAAGAAAGAAAGAAGTCAGAGCTTAGAGAGATAATGAATCTACCAATGAAGATGATGATGAATCTACCAATGAATATGATGATGAATACACATTAGAGCAGGAATTGTTCTGAGCCATCTGGCTTAGAGACTCCCAAGTAATATGAATATTAGACAGGGAGAGTCTATGAGATAGCTGTGACAGACCAAAGAACCATCTGTCAAGTAGCATGCAGAGTTTGAGAAGACATATTTAGAGCAGTCAGTTAGCAGAAGTACAGTTGATCAGGGGATCAAATTTTGCTCAAAAATTCAAAGTGCTCAGAATCACTTCAAACCGGACGAGAGCGTAGGCCTCATCATTGCAAACCCAATACAACTCATTTTGTCTCAAATGGATGTCGGGAGCGAGAGATATTGAAATCTGTTTAGAATGTTGAACAGGCAAAAAAAGGACGTTGACTGTACAGTCCGTACAGGCTGATGTGGCAGGGTCGTACGACCGTACGCTGACATGGCATGTGATGACATGGCAGTGTTTGGTTGGTAGCTGAGGGTGAATGGTATTTTGACACGTGGCATTTCTTGGACAAGTGATTGGGTGCCACGTGGCCCAGTCATGGGATGCCACGTGGCACCCTTGTATTGGCTGTTGGTTTGTTGTTTTAAAATTGTATGAGGTCCATGGGGGTCGAACCCCAGACCTCCCCTATGGCTATATGCTTTGGTAGAGTGTGGGCTACCACTATCCCACACGGTATTGCTTATAAGTTATATGTAATAAAATGTATTTGAATTCAAATTATGTAATGGTCGGCGGGGGTCCGGGCTGGGGCTTAGCCCCAGCCCCCAGTCACACTCTTATTGCATATACCCATACCCACCAACGGTGCATGCGCGGGGTTTTAAATATAGTCTGTGGTCCTTTGTATTGTGCCATGTTACCACAACCGGAGCGCGGG
>JASDQU010751787.1:10342-25010 GCA_032191745.1 Picea mariana
TAATTAATCTATAGACTTATACTTTTTTTATCCTTGATCAGGTGACAATATTTACATGGGTAAAACCTCGTTTATATACGATAAGATTTCCTTAGAACTTTAGTTTGAAATATATGTATAGGAGTTCATACCTTGGATTTCATATATATTTTCAATCAAGCCAATCATTAATTCATCACATGTTTTGAGAGAAAGAAAATGTTTTGAAAACTTAGTGTTGGATTCTGATACCTCCTCATCTCTCATCTGATAGTAAGTATTCTGCACGGGAACAAAATGGGAAATGTCAGAAAATCTCGCAGAATAGAAATGATATGCAATACATATATTTTCTATTTTTCTTTTATGATATCAAATAAGTCTTGGTTTATTTACAACAAAAGTAAAATTTGGATAATTTACAAAAGGAAAATAAAACTACAAACAAAAAATAGAAAGAAAGCGTCAATGTAAAATGGTATATACAATGGGAATCTGAAAAATTATTATTTCATAAAATGTTTCAGGTAATGCCCGTTGATAGGGGCATCAAGAGTTTTTTTGTCAAGGTTTTCCAGTAAAAAGGAATTTTTCCCCTCAGCAACTGCAATCCTGAATGGTCTAAACCATAGATGGTCGAACTTGTCATGTTTCCCTACATCTTATCTTCTAGCATCCCACTTTAAAACTAGATCTCCAGGAAGAGACTCCCTGTCATTAGCCTTTTTATCGAAAAGGACCTTCATATTATCTTTATATTTCTTAAGTTTTTCATCTATTTCGGCTCTATTTTGCTGGACTTCGATTATTTGATTTATCCTTCTTGTAATGTCATTTGTCTCTTCATTTGCGTCTTTCCAGAGCTTCATCACAGGAAGAGCGAGATTCATAGGAAGGATGACATCAGTACCATAGACTATTTGAAAAGCGGACATACCTATTGATTTCTTAGTTCCGATTCGATTCTCCCATAAGGCGTATTTTAGGTGGATGTGCCAAGCCTTTTTATTTTCTGTCAACAACTTTTTTATTATAGTCATAAGGCTCTTGTTGGATGATTCATCCAACCCATTCCCCTAAGGATAATAGGTTGTAGAATGTCTTAACACAATGTTGTATTTTTGGAATAAGTTGACCATTGCCATAGATTTGAAAGCTTGGGCATTGTCAGTGACTATTTTTCGAGGACAACCAAATCTCGATAGGATGTTCTCTTCCAAGAAGTTAATTACCACTGAATCCATAGCATTCTGAGTTGGAATGGCCTTAACCCACTTCGTGAAGTAATCAGTAGCTGTTAAAATCCATTTTTTTTGTGCATTGGACTATGGATGGATTTCTCCGATGAAATCTAGCCCCCACTATTGAAAGGGAGATTTTGCTTTGACCGGGATCAAAGGTAGTGCAGGGAGTTTTTGCTTACCACACAATAGTTGGCAAGAGTTGTAGGCTCTGACCTTGGCATTCAAATGAGTAAATAACTTTGGCCAATAATATCCATCTCTTAATATATTGTAGGTCGTTTCCCTCCAAGCGTGGCATCCTCCACACACTCCTTCATGAAATTCATTTATGACACTTTATGTTTCAGGTTTTGTTAAGCAACGTAACAAGAAACCTAGCGGATCCTTCCAGTACAGTTGGTCGTCAATAATACAATATTTAACTGTGTGCAGCTTCAAAGTTCTTTCTTTGGATGGAGTCATGTCATTGAGGCACTGAAGGGTAAGAAGGTATGAAACAATGTTGCAATACCAAGTGGAGGAAGAAAACTTACTTTCAATTTGAATCATAGGCATTTGATCATCAATCTCATCCATATATGTGATATACTTGTGTGATTCCAAGTAATTTATCCTGAGCGCCCTAAAATTTGATTCAACTAACAATTTTGTCAGGCCTTGACCTTTGACTATTTCGATTGGTTTCACTTCTAGATCGAAATCCTGAATTTTAGAAAACCACTAACCTTTTTTTCCATCATTGTCTGGTTGGAACAAGATGTCTTTGATAGCACTCGTTGGCACATAAGTGATAATTTTGGAATGCAACACATATGTCTTGAAAGATTTGACAACTTTCACCATTGCGTAGGCTTGTTTTTCAAGTATATCATACTTTAATTCTCCATCCCTAAGACTTTTCTGAAAAAGGCAATCAGTTGCTCAAAACCTTCTTCATTCTTTTGTAGGAGAATCGTTGTGACAGTATGTTCAGAAGAGAAAGAGAAGATAAAGAATTCCTTAGTATAGTCCGAAATTTCTAGCACTAGTGCTTCGCCTATAGCTTTCTTGATTCGCTCAAAAGGCGCTTTGGATTATGTAGTACACTTCACTTCTCTGTCCTTTTTCAACATATATGTAATCAATTTGACAATTTCAGTGAAGTTAGGGATGAATATTCTCAAAAAATATTATCTTCCCTAAAAAAGATTGGATTTCTTTCTTATTTCTAGAAATGTTTATCGTTTCAATAGCTTCGACTCGCTTAGGATCAATATTGATTCTGTATTTTGCTAATATATGACCCAAGAGCTTACATTCTTTCATAGCAAAGTGTGACTTTTTAGGGTTAAGAGACAAACCGAACTTTCTGCATTTCTAAAAAGTTTGCTTGAGGTGGACCAAATGTTCTGCATCAGATTTGGAAAAAACTGTTAGATCATCTAAGTAAATAACAACAAATTTGTCTCTCTCACCGATGAAATATATATCCATCTCTCTCTACAAAGTAGCCCATGCATTCATCAACCCGAATGGCATTTTATCGTACATGAAAGTTCCCCATGGAGTGTTAAACGTAGTATTTTCTTTGTCGTCTTCAGGGATGTAAATTTGATTGTTCTGGAAAAACCATCAATCATGGACATTATGTTAGCTCCAACTACTTTTTATTGAACATGATCCATTTTTTGTAGTGGGTAGTTGTATTTGAGGGATGACCGGTTTAACTTTCTGAAATCTATACAAAGTCTTATTTCTCCATTTTTCTTTCTGATGGGTACCAAATTTTCTACCCATTCGGAATATCCGAGTTGAACAATAATCTTCACATCGAGAAGCTTCTTGACTTCCCTTTCTATCACTAGCAGGAGAATAGGATTTATTTGTCTAAGTTTCCTCCTGAAAGGTTTGATACCATGTTTTAGAGGAATCTTGTGTTCAATTATAGAGGTATCGTAATTTTTCAGAACATCATAGGACCAAGCAAAAATGTCTTTATACTATCTAATAAATTCAGCGTACTTATTCTTCATTTAGGTTGGAAGGCATATGGATATCTTGACCAATTTAGTATCCTCTTTAGTTCCTATATCATAGTATTCAACCTCTTCGAGCTGAGGTCATAAGGTATACTATAATGGTATGTCATCTTAGTCAAACAATCTCTCTAAGGGGATCAGACCTTTGGGGATCTGATTGTTCTTAAGCACGAGCATGTGATGGTTTGCAATATTGTCTTGGAATTTTTGCAGATTCTCTCCTTCTTGCATAACCCAAATGGGATCATTCTGGTTTTCCTGATCTATCTGTGTTTCGGAAAACTCATCAACCATCTCCAAAAATTGTTTGATTTTCTCGTCATCTTCAAAGACTTTCCATTGCTGAACGTTGTTCAGGATTGAAAGCATGTGTCTCATTTCAATATGATATTTCAGTTTTAAGACAGTAGGTGGTACAAAGTTCATTGCAGCTTTGGATAAAGAGTTTTCTTGTTGATTTTCCATTCTGGGAATAGAGTGAATATTAAAGGATGACAAGAAATTCTCTATCAAATCCCAGGAGCAATTTTTGTATGACCCTAGCCTTGGATGCTTAGCTTGATATTGTTGTTTTATTTGTTTCATGATAAGCTCTGCATCACCATAAACTATTAGATGTTCAATTTTTAACTTTCTAGAAACCTCTAATCCTAAGACTAGAGCTTCATACTCACAGACATTATTCGTATAATCAATCGCCCACTGTAATCTATATGAAAAGGGGATAACGTACTCATCTCTTGGCGCTAAAAATAACACTCACGCCCTTGCTCCTTCATAGGATGAAGCACCATCAAAAAACATTTTCCATACTCCTCTACTATTTACTCTTTTCTTTGTTTTTTCTACTTTTTTATTTTCTTCTTCTGTACATTATTCGAAATCGTCATCTATAGATAAAATAAAATTTCCTAAGTCTTGATCAGCAACATAAACTGGGTAATTGTTGGGGTTTTTGTGGGTCACTTACAGTATACGCCAGTCTAGTCTCTTTGTACATCCGTGTGAATTGCCCACCGAAAATTGGGATCATAGCGTAAGTCATGTCTAGCTGAAGTGATCCTCCTAATTTGGCACCCCAAGATGTGGATAGAAGCATGTCGTACTTGGCAGGGACGTCAACAATGACTACATCCATAATGATACTTTTTATAGGAATCTATGCAAGATTTACCACCAAATATTTGATCATGCCAAGACACTTAACTTTCCTGGAGTCAAACAAGTACAGGTCTTAATAAGGTCTAGTAATATCGAGACCTAACTTCTCCATGATAACTATAGGCATTAAATTATGAGAAGCCCCAGAATCTAACATCCAGTTGTGGAGTAAATGTTCATGCATAGTTAATGTAATATAAAATGGAGTAACATAATCCTTAGTATTTTCGATATGTGGATTGAACATGATCACAAGTCTTTCATCCTGCATATTAATAACATCTGCATGACATTCAGCATCAGAAAAATTTATCATTTTAGCACTTTTACTTTTATAGATCAGTTTTTTTGCAAGCTCAATCAAAGGCATGGGGATTTTAATTTTATTAAGTTCGTTTTCTAAACTGAAACCCCCGATTGCTTTTTCGGTTTCTCTGGTTGGAACTTGTTCTTTTGTATTTTCCAGTTTTTTAGTTTGTGTTGTTCTTGTTTCAACTGGCTTTGTCCGAGCAGCTTGTGTTTTAGTTGGTGGTTTAGTAGTTGTTGCCTCATTCATTTTATTTCGTGACAAAATCTTTTTCGCTGGAACATTCATAGGATTTTTTTATCTGGGCCTTAAATCATACTTATGTTGGAGTTCATCCATTATTGAGTCAATGAGTCCTTGATAGGCAGATTCTCCTAGATTATTGATTCTTTCTTAATTATTAAATAGGGATTCTAGATCCAAAGACTTTTCATAATATTGTCTGTTTAAATGTGGATCAATATCGTCATCACTAAAGTTGTTCAACTCTTCTTATAACTCCTCATAATTTTGCATATCATCCCTCTGCATAAAATTTTCAGATTTAAACGGGGCTTGGATCTTTTGATCTTCATTTTTTATTTGTCTTTGTTGCGTCTGAGGGTTATGGTTTCTTCTAAACTGATTTATAATGAATGGATTAGGTTTGGATTGATATAATTCCATCTGGGATATTTTGTTTGATAAGTCTTTAATTATCTTAGCCATCTCATCCATTTTTTCTTTAGCGAACTTCCCAGATCCAAAGGGTCCTGCCTATTCTTTGAAATGTTTAGGTTCTTTGGTTCCTGTCTCAACCTTAGTTTTTAATTTCTTGGACGCCATCATATTGGATTCAATCTCTATGGAATTGTCTTGAATTCCTGCTAGAGTGGAAAATCATCTTTCTCTTAAGAGGAGAGCAAAGTCAGGTTCAAAGGCCCCTGCAAAAGTTACCTTTGCAGCAGGTTGAGAGGGTTTGACTTCAGTTGGGATTTTGTTGTAAAATTTGTTGAACCTCTGAGTAAATTCAAGAACTGATTCATAATTATTTTTCCTTAAAGACCCGATTTTAGTCAAATAATAGAGATGGTCCTTCTTCTCTCCCCACTGTCTTAGGAAGCCATTTTCTAGATCATCATATGACCGTACTGAACCTGTCGGGAGTCCTAGGAACCAAGTTCTCACTTGTCCTTCAAAGTTTTKTACTAAAAGCCTTGAGTAAACATCTTCAAGTTTGATTCCAAGGATATCAACAAACTGATCAAAAAAAGGCTATGTGTTCAGTTGTAGTTAAATCTCCTTCTCTCATGAATTTTGGTAGGTTTTTCATATAATTTTYGGGTAAATTATGAAGGGCGGCAGGAAGGACCAAGGGAGTGAATATGGAAGCTACCTTGGCAAATATTCTAGGATGCAGGGCTTTTCCTTGACCTTGTCTACCTGCTCCTCCGCCTCCGGCGCCACCTCCTCCAACAACAGCCATTGGAAGTCTAGGAGATGAACTTCAGGAATTAAAAGGGGTATTTTCAAAAACTTCAAGGGACTGAAGTAGTGACCTTTCGACTACTTTGGGATGTGGCAGAGAAAGTTCCGGGAAAAGGTCGTTAGGAGATGAAAAATCTAGAAGAGGAGGAAAAGGAAAATGTGGACTGGTTTCCTCAGACATACAAGATGTATATATTGGAGAACCGATAGGGGATGAATAAGGGTAGAAAATATATTCTTCAGAGTTTCGAGAAACTGAAACTTTTACTTCGGGCAAGGATGGAATTGGCAGGGTGTCAACGACAGTGGGTATCGAAAGTGATTTTTTTTCTGACTGATAGGAGTATCGTTCAATTCAATATCAACTTTTATCTCGGGAATAATTACCTCTACATTCTCAAGATTAGCCTCGGGTTTACTAGTTGATGTCTCTACAGAATGAATTCGCTTAGAACTCTCTTCAGGGGTTATTTCTTCGATATAAACTTTAGCATTAACTTGAGTAGATTTTGGTTGATATACTTTACCTGTTGATGCAACAATAGACTTGAGGTATCCCTTTGGTTTTAAAAAAATTTTGGGATATGACACTAGTGTGGTCTACTTATCGTCTGGATTTTTTTTGGTATTCTTTCGACCGAATGCCAGTTTTATCTACAGTGGAGTCACCAAGTGAAAGATAAAAATAAGCCTTACTTATGTATTCAATCTTTGTTCACCATCAAAGATAGAAATTTACCTTGTCATTTTCCCAGGGAAAAATAACTTTGTTTCTCCCTCCCTAGCAACGATGCCAAAAAGATTTTGTTCCTGAGATTAAACTTAAGGCTCAAAGAGTAATATCAGACATCAAGAAAAATCAAAGTGATTGTTTTTAAAGAGTGATTTTTCTACCTTTAGTTATATGAGAAAAGATCCTTAAATGAAATTAACAATATAGAAGTACAGAGGCCGTATTTCGTGAATGAGTCACAATTGTAATATCAAATGGTGTGAGAGAAACCAAAAAATTGTTAAACAAAGTAAGGCATCAATTTCTAAAGAGTCTCACCTTGTTGCAGTGGAAGAAAATAGATAGTGCACCCTTGAACAAAGTATAAAGTACAGTAATTCACACAGCTTGCAAGTCTTGTTTTACTCACAGTAAATACAGAGGAAAAATTGATTACTTAACAAATTACTGAAATAATATGATTACAATAGTTGTGATACAAAATTGCAATCAAACATTTATCAAGGAATTGCATAAGGAAATGTTGAGATATGGAAATGCAGGAGAAACACACAACCTAAACTGAACAAAATTTGGAATCTTTATCTGCACTTGTATTAATACTCAAAAGGAGAGTTTTCTCTATTACATCTGGCAAGAAGCAGCCCTTAATAGATCTTGAATCTATGTATTTATACAAAGCTGTCACAACTCAAAACGGTTGGACTTCTTATAATAAAAATAAAAATTATTTGAAATAGGACAACAGTGTGTAGAATATGATGAGCTTCTTTGGTATTCCTCTCCATCTCTTCCCTTGCTGGCAGAAACGCTTCCTTTCCTCATTCCTTTAGGTTGGACACATCTGTCGTATGGTATTCTTAATAATTCGACATAATGTCTTTTCCATTGTAGTTATGTTTCCATCTGTCCCTCTAGCTATGTTTAGTAATGCAATGACATTTTCTTACTTGCTCATAATTGTACTTTCTTTTCCATGCTCAATGCATTGGTTGCATCTATCTAAAAATTCCACTACCAAATTTGATGGCTCAATTGTTTCATTCACCTTGAAAGTATATAATTTACTTTCTACTTGAGGTAGCCTTTCTTGGATTCTTTTCACTTCTTGAGCTAAGGCCTGGAACTGTGAACTTGGGTTCACTAGCCATTTATTTATTTTAAGAAGGTCAATCTGGCTCATTTCTTGAATGGTTTCCAGAGTTTCCTCTTTGCTCTTCCTAGAGTTTTGCTAGTTCATTTCAATATCGATTTGCCCCAGAGCCTCTGCAATATTTCTTTCCTCAAAATCAATAAGTCTCTTATCTAATGATGATAACACTTCTTGGCAAGCGTCCTTTACTTCCCTGGCTAATCTCTTTCTCTCTGCCAAATTTGTTTCCCACACCTTCAGGGCCATATCACCTCTTATTTGTTCAAAAGGGGAAAGCCTAGGAAAATCATGGATACTATCTTTTCGTGCCAATATGATGGCTTCTTGAAACTTATCTCGGGCTAAGAGAGCTTCTCTTTTATTGATATAGACATCCTTCAGAATTGTTAGGATATTTAGACACTTGGGATTTAGTTAACATATACTTGGTCTATTGTGTCGTTAGGTAAAAGTATGTTTTCTAGTGTGTTTCATTAGTATGCATTAGTATGCATTTGTAGTTAGGAATTCTGATGGTCACGATATGTTCCTGACATAGAGTGATCCGACAGTTCATACTCTCCTCGGCCTTAATGACCATTGATCCTGTTAATGTTTAAGATATTATTAGAGTTCTTTGCATTTCAATAAATAACAATAGCATAATATAGGATCACTGAGAAATACAAAATCACAAGAGACACATCATTTATCCTGGGAAACCCTCATGGGGGAGAAAACCCAAAAAAACTTCCTTATTATAGATAGCCAATACAATGCCAAGAGATAACTCAAACAAATACAGAAAGTCCTCTCCCAAGGATGTGCCTCTCTCTCTCTCTCTCTTCTTCAACTGCAGCTTCGAAACTTGTCTCTCAATGAACAAGTGAGTGTGTGTCTAACTGAGGCACTAGCCTCCTTATTTATACAACACCAGTACGTGTGGAGGTGTCTTTTCACTGGCAGGGTCGACTTCTCCTTCTGGGTGGTTGTAACCACCTTTAGTATATTCTAGGGCCTCTTTAATATATTATGGGGCTGACTTCTTCTTCTGCCTATTACAATTATATTTTGACCAATCCGCAAAAGGGGATTTGGTCCTTTACAATAGCCGACATGACCAATCCGCAATGGGGATTGATCCAATGAATAATATATCAATAATAATTATAATACACTTTTCAATTACATTATTTCAACACTCCCCCTTAACAAGAAGGGTATTCTAAAACAGCATCAGGCGAGAGAGAGGACTACATCATCAACAGTATCAGGAGGAAAGCATCATCAATATCATCTTGGAACACTGACTGGCGTATCTATAAATCATCAGAATTGTTCTCATCAGAAGCATCGTCATTCTCAAAGGAATGCAATCATCATCTGCATCAATATGGACTAGTATAAAACTAATACATCATCATCACGGCATGAGGTTGGCTCATCATCACAATACTGGACTGGCTTTATGTCATAGCTATCAATCTGGAAGCACAGTACTCGTCTTACTTTACATCACAGCAATCAAGATAGAAGCAAGATATTTGTCTTGTTTTACATCACAACAATCAAGCTAGAAGCAAGATACTCGTCTTGCTTTATGTCACAACAATCAAGCTAGAAGMAAGATACTTGTCTTGCTTTACGTCACAACAATCAAGCTGGAAGCAAGATACTAGATTTACRTCACAGCTATCAAGTTGGAAGCACAGTACTAGTCGCATCTCATCTCATCGTCTTGCTTTACATCACAACAATAAAGYTGGAAGCAAGATACTAGACTGGATTTACRTCATGGCTATCAAGCTAGAAGCACAATACTAGTCACATCTCATCTCATCGTCTTTATTTACATCACAGCAATAAAGTTGGAAGCAAGATACTAGACTAGMTTTCATCACAACTATCAAGCTGGAAGCACAATACTATTCACATCTCATCTCATCATCTTGCTTTACATCACAGCAATAAAGCTRGAAGCAAGATACTAGACTGGTTTTATGTCATAGCTATCAAGCTGGAAGCACAGTACTATTCACATCTCAACACTACTMCCCCTTTCGAGGAAGGTCCTTTCGGACCACACCAAGCTTATCTCAAAAGTTCTCAAACTTTACATGAGATAGAGGTTTGGTCAACACATCGGCAACATGTTCACTCATGCTAACATACTAGAGCTTTATGGTTCCTCTCTGCACCATGTCACGGATGTAATGATATCGGATMTTTATGTGCTTCGACCTGTCATGGAATACATGATTCTCTATCATCTTTATGAATCTCTAGTTGTCACATAGGATCATGGTTGCTTCCATCTCTAGGTCAAATAGACCGGTCAACAACTTATGAAACCATATAGCTTCGCAGCTAGCAGAACACGCAGCAATGTATTTTGCTTCCGCAGTACTAAGAGAAATGTTAGATTGATTCCTACTCTGCCATGAGATCATGGCTGATCCCAAAATCAAACAACATCTTGAAGTGTTCTTCCTATCAGAAACACTTCCAGTCCAATCTGAATCAGTGTACCCACTCAATGTGAAATCATGATCTCCATCATTACTGAGACCACAATCTAATGTACTCTTAAGGTACCTCATCACATGTTTTGCAGCCACTAGGTGAACATGTTTGGGTTCTACCAGAAACTAACTCAACGTGTTCATGGAAAAACAAATATCTGGTTTGTTGTTCATCAGGTACATCAACGATCCAATGTTTTGTCTATACAGCGTGGCATCAATCAATTCTGACAAAGTGTCAACCAACAACTTCAACTTCGTTTCCATGGGTGTATTCATGGACTTTCACTCTAACATGTTGAATCTCTTCAAGATTTCAAATGCATACTTCCCTTGGTTAAGGAAGATCCTCTCTGGACTCTGGCATACCTCAAGACCTAAGAAATAATGCATTAGGCCAAGGTATTTCATCTCAAATTCTGAGGTGAGCCTATTTTTACATTCAGTGATGAGCCTTTCTTCTCCAGTTAAGAATAAGTCATCCACATACAACAATAATATCACTAGCTCGCCGTTCATAACCTTAAAGTAAAGGTTAGAATCTGCTTTACTCTTGGTAAATCCCAAGCTCATCGGGAAATTGTCTATCCAGCCATACCAAGCTGTAGGAGCTTGCTTCAATCCATATAGAGCCTTATTTAGCTTGCAGACATGAAACCTCATGTCTTCAACTTCAAATCCTTGAGGTTTCTCTATATACACTTTTTCTTCAATGACACCATTTAGGAAAGTTGTCTTTACGTCCATCTAGTGTAACTTCCACTTCATATTAGTTGCAAGGGCTATGATGGTTCTGATCGAAGTGTATCTGGCTACAGGAGCGAATGTCTCTTCATAGTCAATGCCTTCCTTTTGAGAAAATCCATGAGAGAAAAATATTTCCTTATACTTCTCAATACTTCCATCAGTAGCATGTTTTATTTTGAAGAGCCATTTGGGAGATACCACATCCTTGCTCTTCGGTCTGAGAACTTTTTCCCATACATCGTTCTTTATTATGGATTGGTATTCTTCTATCATGGCATATACCCATTCTTTCTTCTGAATGGCTTCTTCAATCAAGTAGGCTCTTTCTCTAGGAGATCACACATCAAAGACATATAACTAGAGAATCGCTTAGGTCTCTTCACCTGTCTCGTGGTTCCTTCAGGAACACCATACTTCTCTCCATATTTAATAAGCTCTCTTTCCCAATCAATATTTATTTTATGGGATATCATCATATGAGGAGGTTCTTGAAATTCTACTATGTCACGATCTTCTAGAATTTTCTCATCAGGGGAAGTTACGACTTCCCTCATTGATTCTGCAGCTATGGGAACCTCCCTCATTGATTCTGCAATTCTGGGGATTATGGGTTCCTCTTCATATAATTCTTCAAGATGGCATCTTCTCAATTTCTTGAGCACTACATCTTCATCGAAGGTCACATCCCTGTTGATCTCAATGTGATGGTGACCTGGTATATAAATACGGAAGGCCTTGGAGACTTCACAGTATCCCACAAATATTCCCTTCTTTCCTGAGGGTTCCATCTTGTTTCTCTTCTCTTTTGGAATATGTATAAATACTGGGCAGCCAAATATTTTGAGATGGCTTACCTTTGGTTTCTTTCCAGTGAACATCTCTTCCGGGGTCTTGAACCCAAGTGCACTATGGGACAATCAGTTTTGCACATATATGCTTGTCATTGTTGCTTCTGCCTGTAAGCACATTGGAAGATATTGATCATGGATCATGGTCTTCACAGCTTCCATTATCGTTATGTTCTTCCTTTCAGCTACATTGTTTTGTTGAGGATTATAGGGAGTAGTGAGTTCCCTCTTGATCCCAACATATTTGCAGAAGTTCACAAACTCTTTTGAGGTGTACTCTCCTCCATTATCTGACCTGAGTATATTGATCTTTCTTTCATAAATATTCTCTGTCAAGGCTTTGAATTCCTTGAATTTGTTGAACACTTCATCTTTAGATTTCAAAAAATACACCCAGGTCTTACGAGAATAATCATCAATAAATGATACATAGTATGCATATCCACTAATGGAGGACGATGGCATTGGGACACACACATCTGAATGAATGAGTTCTAGGACTCCTTCTGCTTTGTTGTCTCTCTTCGGAAAAGGGATCTTGATGTTCTTTCCTTGTGCACATCCATTGCACATGCCTTCATGGTCAACCTTGAGTTTTGGTAGACCTGTGACAGCTTTGCATAAGTATGGTAGCATCTTGTAGTTGATGTGATATAATATTCTATGCCAAAGTTCACATGGATTCTCAATGGCATGGGCCATGGCATCTTCTGGGTGACCTTTTAGCTTATACAAGCAATTTTATTCTTTTCCAATGATGATTTCTTCATTTATGGTTTCTCCTTTATCCCACATAAGAAATTCTCCATCTATAAAGGAAACTCTGAAGCCTTTCTTTTCCAAATATGAAATGGAGAGTAGGTTCTTTGTCAAACCTGGTATATAGAGTACGTCCTTCATCTTCATTGAATTCCTTGAATTAAGCTTGTAGTTTGATTCTCCCACTCCCTTGATGGGATATTGGTAATCATCTCCAAGTGTCACTTTCTGAGAAAAAATATTTTCTAAAATACACGAGAGAATATCTCTTTAACCTGTCATGTGCTTGGAGGCACCACTATCAATGAGCCAAGTGTCCTCTCCAAGTGTTACTGATCCTGAGAGGGCCGAGATTAAGACATGGTCTTTAATCTGTTCTCTTATCATCTTTGCGGGTGGCTCTTAATCTTTGACTGCATGGGCATGGTGCCTCTTATATTTCCTCTTGTATTCTTCTCATCTAGCTGGAAAAAATTTCCCAATGTGTCCCATCTTGTCACAATGGTAGCATTGTACAGATGAGTAATCTCTTTCCTTTCGTTGCCCTTTCTTCTGGAATCTCTTTGGATGAGATTCTTTATGACTAAATTTGTTTTGGGGGTGAGACTCTTTATAAGTATCTTTCTGGAAGTAAGACTTCTTCCTTCCTCCTTTAGTGTGAGTAGCTAGGGCTTGATCTTCATCTCTTATTAGTAAGGCCTCTCGGTTAGCTACTCTTAATTCTTCTTGAATGCATTCTTCCCAAAGACTATCAAATTTTATTTTCTCCTTTCTTGCACAAATGGTTTGGATGAATGCATCCCAAGTTATTGTGAGACCATTGAGGGTCATCATTACGAGTTTGTCTTCGTCTATGGTATCTCCAATTGCTTCTAACTGTTCATTGAATTCTGATATTTTGGAGAAGTATTCTTAGATTGATTCTCCTCTCTGCATCCTTGTATTCTTGAGCTAAGTTCTTAGATTCATATTCTAGTTTATATTCTTTCCTTCATATAGTCTGTTTAGGGAATCAAAAATTTCTTTTGGAGTCTTCTTTGATGACACATAGGGAATCATATGATCTTTGATTGAATCTGCAATGATTCTTTTGGCCCTGATTGTGTCCTTTTGGTGCTTTTCTTTTCCTGCAGCATCATCGGGCTCTGAAACTTCTTCTTTGACGAATCTTTCTAATTCATTCTCTTCAAGAATGAGGCCAATCCTATACTTCCAGGCACGGAATTTTTCCACACCTTCTATCTTGTCAACAAGCTTAATACTTGCAGACATCTTTTACCTGAAGCTGGGAAAATGTCCAAAATTGAAAATATTCAAAAATAAATTTTGAACTTACCAGGAGGTGCGCTTGGCTGAGGCGAGTAGCCTGGTGTGTTTGGATCTAAGAAAATCCAACTTTTTCCCTTCCAAACTTGATCTATGGATTTCTAGACTGGTGCTTCTGGTTTTCTGGTGCCTCTGGTACTTTGGTACTTCTGGTACTTCTGGTACTTTGGTTTTCTGGTACTTCTGGTACTTTGTGAAACTAGGGTTTCACTTTACGAGAGATCTAGCCACTAAAAAGTTGCGCTAAGGATGCCAAAGTGATCCTTGAGGGAGGGCACACTTTTCTAGATGGTTTTAGGGCTGACACACCTCACCAACAAAAATCCCTAATTTGCATGTACGGCAACAGTGACATTTTTCACTTTCTCTTGTGAAAGATGCTCTCTTCAGCTTAGCTCGAATACCATGTTAATGTTTAAGATATT
>JASDQU010751787.1:25060-36599 GCA_032191745.1 Picea mariana
AGAGTTCTTTTCATTTCAATAAATAACAATATCATAAGATAGGATCACTAAGAAATACACAATCACAAGAGACACATCATTTATCCTGGGAAACCCTCATGAGGTAGAAAACCCAGCAAAGCTTCCTTATTATAGATAGCCAATACAATGCCAAGAGATAACTCAAACAAATACAAAAATTCCTCTCCCAAGGATGCGCCTCTCTCTCTCTCTCTTCTTCAATTGCAGCTCTGAAACTTGTCTCTCAATGAACAAGTGAGTGTGTGTCCAACTGAGGCTCTAGCCTCTTTATTTATACAACATTGGCATGTGTGGAGGTGTCTTTTCACTGGTAGGTCCGACTTCTCCTTCTGGGTGGTTATAACCACCTTTAGTATATTTTGGGGCCTCTTTAATATATTATGGGGTCGATTTCTTCTTCTGCCTATTACAATTATATTTTGACCAATCCACAAAAGGGGATTTGGTCCTTTACAATAGCCGACATGATCAATCTGCAATGGGGATTGATCCAATGAATAATATATCAATAATAATTAGAATACACTTTGCAGTTACATTATTTCAACAGATATGTGGCTTAACACTCGATTGGTCCATGATATTTATTTAAAGAGCATGGAGGGTCATTTTCCAATGATCGAT
The DNA here is from genome assembly GCA_032191745.1 of Picea mariana. NCBI lineage: Eukaryota > Viridiplantae > Streptophyta > Pinopsida > Pinales > Pinaceae > Picea > Picea mariana. The sequence goes on from JASDQU010751787.1 coordinate 25,706, forward strand.
TGTGAGAAAATATCTTGTAAAATCTCTCTGTAATATTTTTCTTTGCATTAATAAACTGCTCCAAGTGGCCGCGTTGGTTGAGGCCATGGATGTTTCCCCGTAGGGGTTTTACCACTTGAAAACATCGGTGTGTTGATATTTGATCTAGTTATGTGAGTGGTTACTGAAGGTGTTCGTCCTCTATTGGAATAGTTATGTTGTTGAACATGGTATCAGAGCCTGTTTGAAGACCCGCTCCTGTTGTAGATCGAGATCGTGAAGCCGAGTTTTCTCATCTCCATTTTCTGCCATTTTCGTACATTTTTGGGCTGAGAGAACTGTTCCATTGCTTCCAGAGCACTCGTTTCATTGAGGAATACTTTTCATTTCACTCGAAAAGGTTTCCCTTTGCCCAAGATATGGCCATTACAGTCAGATCTGGAGGTATAAAGTTTGAATACGCATTTTTTAAATTTTTTGCAGAGAAGTATTTTGGTTTTATTTCGGTTTTGTATTTTTTTATTTCCGGGTTGCTACTTTTTTAGATCTATGTATGCTCTTTTCCCCGCGTCCTGTGTGATCTCGTCAAATCAGAAACAGATAGGAAAAGGTGCATCTTCCAGGTAAGCTAACCAAGATCTAACCCTTGTTGTCATCGAGAAGTGAAATTTTTTTCCTGTGTGAAAAGAGTTTTTTTTTAGCACACTCTCCAAGGTCGTCAACAACAACAACAACAATCCTCCTTCTGAACATTACAATATGTTTTTCTAGACCATTTGGTTAAAATTTGCCTTATTAAGTAAGAGGTCTTGAGTTCAAGTCTCTCTTTTGTTACTTTTTTTGAAAAAGTTCATGCTAAAATTGTAAAGTGTGTTTCACTTCAAGTATAAAAGTGAATCACTATAAGTATCTTTAATATTTTATTTTAGAGTTATTTATTTTGCATGCAGCTTTTATTTGTAAAAATGAGCCCCACTTCTCTTTATAAAAGTGGGTCACTTCATAAAGCAACTTACACTACCACGTGGTCCTTTGGTTACCATTTATGCCTTTCTTTTTAAAGGGAATAACTCTCACATCTGAAGTCCGTTTTCAATGCTGGTTTTTTTTAAAACCACATAACTTTCCGAGCTCGTTCCATTCAAATCATCAGTTTTTAAATTTGTATTATCTGCATATTTAATATGGCTTCTACAAGTAATCTCTTACTTACCATCACCAACAACTTCCAATGGAAATCCCATATGGAGGATTTATTAAGAAGTAAAGGCTTGTACCGGATTACCTTGGAAAAGGAAACAACATTTGTTGATGCTGATAAGAAATCCAAATGGGATAATAGGAATGACGAAGCACATTGATTAATCAGAATGTCCATCTCTCATGATTTAAGGTTCCACCTTCAATCAATTGATAAACCAAAAGAATCTTAGGAAAAGATTGAATCTATGTTTGGTAAACACAACATTATTCGAGCACAGCAATTAAAAAATCAAGTACTAACTTTAAGTCCGAGTGATTTTTCTTGCATTGAAGACTATCTATCTAAGTTTAAAACACTCAGAAATTTAAGTGAAGAATGTGAGATAAATATAGAAGAAGATCGTTACATATATCTTATTCTTTCTAAGCTAGGTAGTGCATATTCTGTGTTTGTATCTACCTTTTATGCCATGCAAGAGGCTCTAGGGGAAGCATATCAAAAACCCAGTCTTGAGAACTTTTGTGATGATTTGATTAGAGAGAAAGATAAACTAGTACAACTTGGAGTGATCAACACTGCAGGTAACTCCAACAAAGTCTTAGTTGTCCATCAGAAAGATAAACCCAAGAATCCCAAGAAGCAACATCCTTGCCACAACAATAAGCAACATAAGGGTCCCAAACCCACTCAAATAGATTTTGATNGTGAAGAATGTGAGATAAATATAGAAGAAGATCGTTACATATATCTTATTCTTTCTAAGCTAGGTAGTGCATATTCTGTGTTTGTATCTACCTTTTATGCCATGCAAGAGGCTCTAGGGGCAGCATATCAAAAACCCAGTCTTGAGAACTTTTGTGATGATTTGATTAGAGAGAAAGATAAACTAGTACAACTTGGAGTGATTAACACTGCAGGTAACTCCAACAAAGTCTTAGTTGTCCATCAGAAAGATAAACCCAAGAATCCCAAGAAGCAACATCCTTGCCACAACAATAAGCAACATAAGGGTCCCAAACCCACTCAAATAGATTTTGATCCTAATGGAGACAAAGGAGAAAAATATAAAAATAAGAATACTAACATACATTGCAACTTTTTTGATAAAGATGGTCATGATCAGTCCAAATGTTTCAAGAAGATGGCATCTTTAGAAGCAGCGATGAAGAAGCACAATATCAATATTGATTCTACTTCTTCTTCTTCTTCTCATGGACATGCACTTTTTGCTTTTGGTTTCTCCTTCAATACAAATTCTACTTATACTTCTATTGTTGATGAGTGGCTTATTGATTCTGGAGAATCTTATCATATGGCTAAGGATAGAGCCATATTTTCTACTCTAAATGAATGTAACACCAAGAAAATATTTGTTGGTGATGATAGATCTCTTAATGTTGAAGGATCTGGAACAGTTCAAGTAGAAAATGGTCATTTCAATGATGTATTATGTGTTCCAATTCTTTCTTGTAACCTTCTATCAGTATATCAAATCACTCATTCAGTTGAAGGTAAAACCATAGAGTTTTTACCTCACCAAGTTGTAATCAAGGATCTAAAAGATCCTAAGCATGTTCTTGCAATTGGAATTGCTGATGATATTACCAATTTGTACAAATTTGACAAATTTGGGTCATCATATTTTTCATCAGTTTTTGTTGCTCATAGCGATGACTTGAGAAAACTTTGGCATGAGCAGTTTGGTCATATAAACTATCGTTTATTATAGCAACTATGTAATCAACAGATGGTGACTGGTCTTCCTCTTGTTTCATGCAGAGATGGTGTTTTTGTTGGTTGTGTTCTTGGCAAACATCATTGGGATAGTTTTGACAAACATGCCTCTTGGCACACCTCAGGTCCTTTGCAGCTTGTTCATAGTGATTTGTGTGGTACACTTTCTTCTCCTTCTTTTTCTGGGTGCAAGTATTTCTTAACTTTCATTGATGACTTTTCCAGACATACTTGGGTTTACTTCTTAAAACTTAAGAGTGAATTTTTTGACAAGTGTTTGGCCTACAAGGCCCTTGTAGAAAAGCAATCTTGACATCAAATTCAAAGGTTAAGAATAGATAATGGAGGCGAATATGTGAACAATAATTTTACAAGTTAATGCACTACACAGGGAATCCAAATGCAACACATTGTTCCATATACACCACAATGAAATAGTGTTGTTGAGAGAAAGAACCACACATTAAAACAAATGGCTAATTGTAAGATCCAATCTAATGGATTAAGTCTAAAGTATTGAGTGGAAACCATCAACTGTGCAAATTACATAGTAAATCACACTCCCATAAAGGCTCTTAAAAATATAACACTGAAAGAAGCTTGGACTAAAATTAAACCAGATGTAAGTCACTTCCGTGTATTTGGCAGTATAGCATGGGCTCACATTCCTGATGAGAAAAGGAAAGCATTGCAGCCTAAAAGTGAGAAGTGTATATTTGTTGTTTATTTTGAAGATGTCAAAGGTTACAGACTTCTTCAATCACATTGTAATGAAATTATTATTAGAAAATATGTTAAATTTGATGAAAATATCTTGGACTATGAGCCTAATTCGATGTTTGTGACTTCTTTGGCCTGAGAGCCTAATTCGGAGGTTTTTCCTTCTTTGGCCTGCGAGCCATATTCAGCATTTGTGCCTTCTTCGAATTTGGTTTCTTCTTCAGATGATGACAATGAGGATGAAAATCCACCCCCGCCTTCTCACCCTCCTCCAAATGAGTCCTTTGAACCTGAACCAACACCATATCCACCGCTTCCTAGATGGATCTGTTCAACATGAGAAGCAATTGGTGATCTTGTCAGTGATCCTTCAGATCAGTGTCAAACACGTTCATAGTTCCACCGAGCCTCTTCTCTTTAGGCTCAAGTGTCAAAAACTCATGATTTAGAGACATTTGTAGAAGCTTCAAGTCATCCATATTGGGATATAGCAATGAATGAAGAGTATCATTCTTTAATGGAAAATGATACTTGGGATATTGTACATCTTCCAAAAGGAAGAAAACTTTTTAGATGCAAATCAATCTACAGAACTAAGTATCCATCAGATGGAAGTGTTGAAAGACACAAGGCTCGGTTAGTTGCCAAAGGATTTTCCCAAGTTGAAGGAATTGACTATAATGAAACCTTTGCCCTTGTAGCAAAAATGAATTCCATCCGCCTTTTTCTTTCTCTTGTTGCCTCACATAAATGGGAGGTCCATCAGATGGATGTTAAATCCGCCTCAAGAAATCTCTTTATGGTCTCAAGCAACCTCCCCGAGCTTGGTATGCCAAAATGGACAGCTTTCTTATTGCCATTGGATTCTCTAGATGCCATTCTGATCCTAATGTCTATACCAAGAAAGTAGGAAGCCATCTCATAATACTTGTCCTTTATGTTGATGACCTTATCCTTCCTGGTAGTGACTCTAAAATTTTAAACCATGTGAAAACCATCCTTAAGAAGAAATTTGAAATGACACACTTAGGCTTTTTGCACTATTTCCTTGGCCTCCAAGTTTTGCAAACCAATGAAGGAATTTTTCTTTCCTAGTATAAGTATGCTTGTGACCTTCTTCGTCACTTTCACATGGGTGATTGTAAACCAGCCCCTTCTCCCTTCCAGTCTGGAGTAAATCTTACTTCCACCTATAATTATCCTGAAGTTGATGCCACCATGTACCATCAGTTAGTTGGTATCCTCTTATACTTGACTCATACCCATCCTGACCTTTCCTTTGTTGTTGTTCGTGTTGCCCAGTATATGAAAATGCCCCATGAAATCCATTGGAAAGAATATAAAAGGATACTTTTCTATGTTCGTGGTATAGTTCAGTTCGGGATACATTATAGTTTAGGGGGAACTGCTTTATTGGTTGGTTTCACTGATTCAGATTGGGCTGGCAACCCTGATGATCGAAAGTCTACTACAGGTTATGTTTTTAGCCTTGGTTCAGGACCTATCATTGGGGCCTGTAAGAAACAACAGGATATTGCACTTTCTTCAGCAGAAGAAGAGTACCAAGCAGTGGTAAATGCAAGTCAAGAAGCCCTGTGGCTTCAACAGATCCTTTCGGAGTTTGGATTCCAGCACCAGCATCTAACCAGCCTTTGGTGTGACAATCAGAGTGCCATCAAGCTTGCCAAAGGCCCAGTTCAACATCAGCATAGAAAAAACATAGAGCTACACATGCATTTCATCATAAAGCTCATTCATGATGAATTTATTAAAGTTCTCTTTTGCCCTACAGAAGATCAAGTTGCAGACATTTTCACAAAGTCTCTTATAGAAGCAAAGTTTTCCAAACTTTGATCTATGTTAGGAGTTCAGGATGTTGTCATTAAGGGGGGATAGGCTCTAATGCCTCCTTCCTTCTCCTATTGTGTCACTATTGTAAATCCTTAAATCCTATCCCAAGTTGTTCTTAAGGGGGGGTGTTAGGATATTTAGACACTTAGGATTTAGTTAAGATCTACTTGGTCTATTGTGTCGTTAGGTAAAAGTGTGTTTTATAGTGTGTTTCTTTAGTATGCATTATTATGCATTTGTAGTTAGGAAATCCAAAGGTCACACTATGTTCCCGACATAGAGTGATCCAATGGTTCATACTCTCCTCGATCTTAATGACCATTAATCTATGGCTTAATACCCGATTGGTCCATGATCTATATTTAAAGAGAATGGAGGGTAATTTTCCAATGATTGATTGTGAGAAACTCTCTTGTAAAATCTCTTTGTTATCTTTTTCTTTGCATTAATAAATTGCTCCAAGTGGTCGCATTGGCTGGGGCTGTGGATGTTTCCCCATAGGGGTTTTACCACGTGAAAACATCGGTGTGTTGATCTTTGATATGGTTATGTGAGTGGCTACTGAAGGTTTTCATCCTCTATTAGAATACCTGTGTTGTTAAAAAAGAGCAAGTTATACTGCCTGATAGCACTTCTATATGGCATCAACCTTCATAAAAAGATCCTGTCGGGCCATTTCCAGTTTTTCGTTTGTTTCCAACGCTTGAATTTGGAAGGCTAGAATGTCTATCAAGACACCTTCGGTCACCTTCAATATAGCTTGCAGTTGTATTATAAATTCATCATGTTGAGTGATTAGACCATGGTTGGCCTATGAATTTCAATGAATATATTTGAGGTTAGCCTGCAACTATTGGATTTGATGTTGGTCATGAGATCTGATTTTCTCAAAGTCTTGGCTCATTGTATTCTTTACAGTCTGTTCCATGGCCAGTAATTGATCTTACAACTGACCCACTAATAATATTTTATGTCTTAGTTGCTCTGCCAAATTCTCTACAGACAATTGGTTTGCAGTGGCAAAGGCACCTAATGAGCCTGCAACTTCCTTCGTGAATTCTGAATCATCGCGATCATTTCCATCATACAACATCCTCTGCCTTTTGGTTATTACCCCATCCTTCTGGTGTGATTCTCTATTGATGATGGCCCTTCGTTTCTTGCTAAAGAAGAAATCCAAAGGAGGCATCTCTTCGGGGAAAGTTGGGGTAAGATCACTTACAAAAATGATTTCGGAACTAGGATTTCTGAAGCTAGACTGTAGAGGTGTCAGTGATGTAATAGGATTACCGATCTCTATAGACTGTGGTTTCTCTACTGTATTGGAAGATGGTGTGGTTGGTGTCGAAGGAGATGCATCYTGACCTTTCTTTAGGTAATCTTTGAGATGAGCTAGGGCTTGGGGGATTAGTTGATCTGACAATGAGGCTTCTGACTCTTGTGCCAAAACCTCAGATCTCTTTGGGGTTTCCTCAACATTATGTTTACCAAAGTACCCAGGTTCAAAACCCAGAGGTATAGATTCCTGTGTAGGAGGAGCAGCTATCGACTCTCCTTGCAGTRCTTTCGGCAAACTATTTTCCATGTGTCTTTGGAAACTGAGGAAACTAGCATGTTRATCTGGGGACAATGTTTGGAATCTGTCATGTACATCCTTATAAGACCTAACTCCCCTGAATATTTTGTCATGTGGGGAGTTTTCATGCACATATCACTTCATGTTAAATTGAGCCAGGTGATTCTCTAAAATTTTGTGTGGGTCGTKCCTTTTGAATTCAATGTCAACCAATTTGACATCTTCCAAAGCTGCAGCCTCCACTTTGGAGTGATCGAAATCCAATAGTGAAAACATGCCAACCTGGATTGGGAAAGTCGGCCATACCTTTTTTTGGGCTGCCTTCAGCTCTTTACTAATGCCTCCCATTATTGTCTGGTAAGTTACTTCCCTTTACACCAGCTAGTCTAATAAAAAATGCGGGAGAGCATGGGGAGGAACTGAGCATCCAAAAAACCCGATATAACAAAAGTTTTCTTCAATGAACCAATCTACTAGTTTTCCTAGTTTTCCCATAATCCTGTCTGAAATCTGAGGAGGGGGTTGTCCATATAGGGTCATATGAACAGGCACCACTACATTGTGACAGATTTCATAAAATAAATATTTGGCTTTTTCCTCCCACGGCTTGGAATGGTAGAAGTGAATAGGCTCTATACTGGTCAGGGTCCATCTCCAATTCATCAGTGGGAAAGGTGTCATGAAACAGATGGCATCCATGACATATGCAGACATATAGAAAGGGGTCGGTTGACCCTTTGATTTCTCCATTTTGTATTCAATAATTTCTTTGGCCAATTTGTCCAACAACATTTTGTCCCAATCAAAAGTGTAGCCCTGTGCCACCTCGTGCATGATAGATACCCATCCCACAGGGAAATGAGTAGGAGTCTTATTTCTGAACAATCTATAGAGAATCATGGCTATGTAAATCATGTGAACGTCCAACAATGTTGTGGCATACATACCATGAGAATTGGCCCTGAACTTCTCTGGGTGCCCCCAGTAGGACCTAATTATATCGGGGTAACTATTGTCATATTGTATGCATTCCTTTTGCTCAAACTCCAACATAAATGCAGCATTGTAATTATATTTAGGATTGGGAGATAGCTTAGACATTACTTGGAGGTGTTCCAGCTAGAAAGAACCAACGACAACCTTTTGGTGGTTGATGATGCTTCTAGTTTGGACATCGATGTTTTCCAAGGCCCATCTTATCATATCATTATATGACATGAGTCTCGGTCACGCAGCTATCTTGTGTAGCTTTGAATGAGCTATATATTTGAGTTTAGTTTCATGAGTATCGTCTTCTTCATCACCAGAATCTTCTGGACAGTTTATGATCTCATGTTCCAGAACCTTGAACACCTATGTCCAAGATTTAACAGAGCCTATGGATCGCGGCGTAGTGTCCGACAGAACGTCCGCATTTGGATTTGAACCCTCACCAACCGCATTAGGCTTCTTCATCATCTTCCATGTGGTGCCATGATATCAAGAGAATAGAACAAAGTTACGTGTTGTAGAGGAATTGTGTGATCTTCTCAATCAGATAAAACTCGCTACTTTGTGGAGGGTGAAAATGAATTCAAAATCGAAGTGTTTTTATTCACATTAGATGAATTTATTCTAGTATAGATTTACCGATGACAACTTTATTAACTTTAATGGAAATTTCTACCTGGCGATCCGCAATCTAACTTAAAAATTATTACCGTTGATTAGTCATAAATGCCATTTATATCCGGTGGTTTGTTTTCGGGAATTTTAGATGAGACTGAGTGAGAATTTCCCGAATCCCAAATCTACAAAGGTTAATCCCTAGATAATCGCTTTTAAAAACCTTAATTAATCATATTTAAAAAGGTGTGTTAACTTCAAGTGTTTCGAGAGTTCGGACTTCGGGAATTTATAATGTAACTTGAGGGGAAATCCCTAAAACCCGAAACCTCGAAGTGATTAATTATCTGGTAACTGATTTTAAGTTTTAATTAATTGTATTTAACTTTAAGTGTTTCATAAATTCAGACTTTGAAAAATTTAGGTTACGATGAATAGTACCCTGCACGGGGTTTTGTCGCCCAAAACCGGGGTTTCCTCCAGCCAAGACGGCAACCGAAGAAAAAGAAGTGTTCCCAAACGCGTCAAACAAATAGAATAGCATGGATCCCACCGACGTTGTGTAAGACAAAGGTCCTAAAATTCCTGCTCCAAACAAGATGTAATTAGCATTTGGCATGATAGGTTGTTGGAAATCACTACTGAGCGAGGGGGACGGAGGAGGTATATGACCTCCACCGTAAGGGATAGCATTGAATGGGACTGAAGTGCCCTCGGTAGACCATTGCATGGGATCGTTTGAGCTCCCTGCCCCTAGACCCATGGTCTGTAAGCCGGAGTAGGTAAGGACTGAGTTAGAATCGAAGTCAGGCATCTCATATGAGAATGGAGGGCCCATCGCACTATGTGTAAATGGAGTAGTGGTCGTCGCTAAAGTAGAGGGAGTCGAGACCACTGTGGTCCAGACTGGCGAATGTGGGAGAGGAGGCAATATGTCCCCTGTGGTAGTAGCCGAAATGGGATTATGAGGACTCCCAGACGAAGTAGCAGCATTTTCTTCCATTGTCGTTTGTAAATCTAAATTACACTCGGAAGGTGTCATTGTAACACACCCATAGTGGGGGCATTAAAATTTCGCTCTTCTTAGGAGAATCAAACCCCCCATTCAGGGTTTCTATCCCATTTTTCTCTTCCAGATATTTCCATCCACAGTGTCTATGCTCTGAACCAAGTTCAGAGCTAGCAGGTAACCTCTCCCAAATTTTTTGGGTTCTTCCATCCATCTATACTCGCATATGACAATGGGCTATGACCAGACGCTGAGACAACAGGCGCCAAGACAACCACTGCGTGAATCCTCCAGAAAAAATCTCTAAAGTTCACAATCTGACGTCACGTGTCCTCAGAGACTTTCACGACCCTAATTGACTTCGGGACTTCGACGTTCGGGAGTTTTGAACGCTCCAAAGAATTTTCTCCCATAAGCACTTTATACCTGGAGTTACATATCAAGCACCACACATCCCTCATGATCGACGGTTATGATCTACTTAGGGACTTCGGTGTTCGAGAGTTTTGAACACTCCAAACCCTTTTTCCTCCGAATTAATTTGTACCCGGAGTTACAGATCGAGCACCATGCATCCCTCGTGATCGACGGCTATGATCTACTTCAGGACTTCGGTGTTCTAGAGTTTTGAACACTCCAAAGCCTTTTTCCTTTGAATTACTTTGTACCCAGAGTTACAGTTTGAACGTTGCGTGTTTTCCCCGATCAATGGTCGATATCTGTCCTTTGCCTTGCTTCGGACGACTTTTTTTCAATGCTTCTCTCTTTCCTCTGAAGTGCTTAGTACCTGAATTTACAGATTGAGCGCCACATGTTTTATTCCAATGGACGGTTCAAATGAACTATGGCTCTTTGGCCTTTAGGAGTTCTTGTTCAACACACTCCCTTTTCTTCTGAAGTAACATTCCTCTGAAATGGAATATCTTCTACCACACACCCCTTCCAATGGACAACTGGGATGACTTCGGGACTTCAGCCTTCAGAAATCCTCGTTCCTTCACACTTTGATTCTCCTGGAGTGACCTCTCTCCAGAGTGCAAGATCTGACAACACCTGTCCCTTTGGCTTGGACGGCTCAGATCTACTTCGGCTCCTGGCTCTTTTGGAGTTTTGCGATGAAAACTCCTCTTTTCTCCCAGAGTCGGTCAGCATCGATATGACCATAGCCTCAATCTGATGGTCTGAGAGTATCTACGTGACCCCATATATCTACAGC
>JASDQU010751787.1:50544-60693 GCA_032191745.1 Picea mariana
GAGTAGTCGAGGGGAACCCTACGAGCCCTCTGAGATAAATAGAGGTTTTGTATGCCTGAATGAGGTTGTTGCAAATTAGTAGGAGACTGTTGTGATTTAGTTGTTGAGTTTTTAGTTGTTTTCTTATCATATTTATAGCCATTTTACTTTTGAATGAATATAACAGAGGAAAATTGATCCAAATGCATGGTGTTGCTACTGTTTACAATTCCCTGTTATTTTGTTTTCAAGAATGAATGAGTTATGTTGTTAAGTAGGTGAAACTGTGAAATGTTTGGATAAGTTTCAATTATTTCTCTTAGTTGAGTTCATGTAAGGTGTGCATACAGTCTGCAAGGAGTGCATTTATAGAATCGGTGTCGACTCAGAATCCCATAAGATCTAGCGTGAAATTTTCCCTTTGCAAGGAGTGCAAAGAGACTATTGCAAGGTGTACACAGTCACCCATAAGAAGCTAAGTCTTGTGTAAATTCTGTTGCAAGGAGTGCACAGATTCGAAAAACCCACTAAGTGTCGAGAACGTGACTATGAAGTGAAAGGAGTGCGTAAAGAGATTTATTTCGAAGGAATCACTAAGCCTAAAATTCGCAAGAAATTCCGAGTTCATAAGAAGGCATCGGAATCTAGCTCAGGAGAGACAGTGACCAAGAATCAACAGGAAGGGATAAATATGTTGAAAGATGTGAAGTGACGGTTGAGATCCATCCAGAGGAAGTGAGACCATCCTAGGTCATCGGATCTAGGAAATTTACATAGTCGTTAGTCGTGAGTTCCTTCGGGGATTCGCGAATCGGAGGATCCATAGTATCGGGGAGTCAAAAATCTCGTAGTCCGAAGCTACAAAGAGATCACGACCATTGGTTATTGGAGGGAGTGTGAACCATAGATCTGATTCTGGGTAACTCTGCTAGTTTGGAGCTCGCATAGAGAGAGATCAGCTGCTCTCAAGGAAGCCGAAATTCAAAGTCGCGAAATGCAAAGAGATCGCCATCGTTGGTTGTTGGAGGGGGCATGAACCGTCGATCTGGTTCTGAGTAACTACGCTAGTTTAGAGTTCGGGTGGAACAAAATCAGTTGCATGCTAGAAAATTGAAACTCGAAGTTGTGAAGTGCTTGGGGGCTTAGCCCCAGTTCATGGCCTGAGGTCACGTGAAGGGGTGGGACTAGTGGAAAGGGGCTAGTTCCCAGAAATTTGAGGTTTGTAAAAGTTCCAAGGAAGGGGTCGCGGGTTCCATAGGACCTGAGCTCAAAGAGAAAAAGGTACTTGTGTCAAGAGTTCCAGGGCCACTGAAGGTCTGAAAGAGCTCATCCAGCTCAAAGTTTAAGATCCTTTACTGGGAGGTCATGGACCCTTTAGGAAAGAAGGGGGGTCTGCATCAAGTGGTATCAGAGCTTGATTTCGTTTGTAGATTTTAGGCAAAGGAGGTGAAAGAGATAGTCTGATACCATCAAGAGGTATCAGAACCTGAAATTGTTTTCAGGAAGCGAAAGAAAAGCTTGAAGATGTACTCTGTGTGCAGGAGATAGTCAGCAAAATGCCACCAAGGAGGCGTGTGGATCCACCTTTATCCAATCGTGTTGTAGAAAGAGAAATGAGATAGCTTTGTGCAATATTAGAGGCGATGGAGGTAGCGCAGAGGAGAGCATGTGATGCTGGGGATATCAATGAAGCAGAAAGTGAAGAAATAGAAGTCGAAGAAGCTGCAGGGGGAAATGTTGTTGAAGAATTCTTGCTGAGAGCGGTTTTTAAATTGGGAGCTAGAGCAAAGATAGAGATCCCAATGTATGAAGGAAACTTGGATGCTGAAGAATTGTTGGATTGGATAAGATCCATGGACAAATATTTCGAATATGAAGATTTTTATGAGGAGACAAAGGTGAGACATGTTGTCACCAGACTGAAGGGACATGCAACATTGTGGTTGGATGAACTGTGGGATGAGAGGAGAAACAAAGGAAAATAGAAGATAAAGAATTGGGATAGAATGGTAGCCAAGCTGAAGGCTAAATTCATGCCCAAAGATTATCAGATAAATATGTTCAGGAAGTTGCAGAACCTAAGACAGAAGGGTATGATAGTGAAAGAGTTCACAGAGGAGTTCTAAAATCTCAATATTAGGACTGGACAATAAGAGAAGGATGAGGAAAAAATTTCCAGGTATATAAATGGCCTGAGGTATGAAATCTAGGATGAGATCAGCATGATGTTAGTGAGGACAGTAGAGGATGCTTATCATATTTCTTTGAAGGAAGAAGAGAAGTTGGCCAGGAAACAGAGTCAAAGAAATAGAGGCAGAAGCCCAAGCAAAGGAAAGGGAGTTGCCAATGATAAGGCACAAAAACCCAAATATGGGACTAAGAAACCACACAGTCACTCAGAAAGAGGAGGAAGTTCCCGAGGAATACAAGGTGGTGGAAGAAGTTCTTCTAGAGGAAGAGGAAGAAGCAGAGGAGGAAAAGTAAGGTGTTATGAATGTGAAAGACAGGACACATGTCTTGGGAATGTCCCAAGAGAAAGAAAGAAGGAGGAGGTGAAGCTCACATTTCAGAAGCATAGAAAAGGAATGTTGAAGCATAAGGCACAGAGGATGGAACATCTATGATGTTGAGGAAGGTTCTCTTAAAACCAGAGGAAACAATCGAGAAGCCAGTGCAGAGGAATATTCTATTCAGGATAGCTTGCAAGACTAAAGACAGAGTATGCAAGGTGATAATTGACAGTGGGATCACTGACAACTTAGTATCCACAAAGATGGTGGAGAAATTGGAGCTGGAGACAACTGCACATCCAAGGCCATATAAAGTCTCGTGGTTGCAGAAATGACATCGGGTAATGGTCACTAAAAAATGCCTCATTGAATTTAATATAGGAGGATATAAAGATAAAATTTTGTGTGATGTGATTCCCATGGATGTATGTCATGATTTGTTGGGAATACCATGGTAGTTTGACATAAATGCCATTCATGATGGGAGGAAAAATACATACACCTTGGAGAAGAATGGTAGGACACACATGTTGTTGCCAATAGAGGAGAGGAAAGTAAAAGAAGAAGCCAACACAAGCATACTTCTCATGAGTGGGAAGGAACTCTTGAAAGAAGTCAAGAAGGAATAGGAGATGCAGTTTGTTGTAGTGAGGAAACCTAGAGTTATCCTTACAAGTAATATGATCGATGATTTTCCTGAAGAAGTTTGGGAATTGTTGGATAATTTTGCTGACATAGTAGTGGATGAGTTGCCTAACTCATTACCACCCATTAGAAGTATCAGCCATCATATTGATTTGATACCAGGAGCAAGCCTTCCAAACAAAGCAGCATACAGATTGACACCTCAAGAGAACGAGGAGGTGAAAAGATAGGTTCAGGATCTGTTAGACAAAGGATTGGTCATAGAAATATTGATTCCATGTGTAGTACCAACTGTATTGAGTCTGAAGAAGGATGGAGGATGGAGAATGTGTATGGACTCAAGGGCCATAAACAAGATCACCATCAGGTATAGATTTCCTTTCTCGAAAATGGATGACTTAATGGATTGTTTAAGTGGAGAAAATTTATTTTCTAAGATGGATTTGAAAAATGGATATCACCAGATAAGGATGAGAGAAAGTGATGAGTGGAAAATACCCTTTAAGACAAATGAAGGGTTGTATGAGTGGCTTGTTATGCCATTTGGCTTAAAAAATGCCCCAAGTACTTTTATGAGGTTGATGAATGAAATACTGAAGGATTTCATTGGCAATTTTGTAGTTGTATATCTGGACAATATACTGGTCTTTAACATGACTAAAGAGGAGCATTTGAGACATCTGATATTAGTGATGAGGAGATTATAGCAGGAGAAGTTGTTGATAAATCTGAAGAAGTCCTCTTTTATGAAGACAAAACTCATTTACTTGGGTTTTGTGATCTCTTTAAATGAATTAAAGATGGATCCAGAGAAGGTGAAAGCAATCAAAGAATGGCCATCACCAAGGAGTATGTTTGAAGTGAGGAGCTTCCATGGATTAGCAAGTTTCTATAGGAAGTTCATCAGAAATTTTAGTGGAATTTGTGCACCAATGATGGATACAGTGAAGAAGAGGCACAAGTCTTTTAAATGGACAAAGGAGGTTGAGAAGAGCTTCAATGTATTGAAGGAGAAGATAACAGAACGACCAATTATGGTCTTACCAAATTTTGGAAAGACATTTCAAGTGAGATGTGATGCAAGTGGAGTTGCAATTGGAGCAGTCTTGAGCCAGGATAATAGACCAGTTGCATATTTTAGTGAGAAGTTGAACAAGACTAAGAGAAAGTACTCCACATATGATAAATAATTTTATNCCATGGATTAGCAAGTTTCTATAGGAAGTTCATCAGAAATTTTAGTGGAATTTGTGCACCAATGATGGATACAGTGAAGAAGAGGCACAAGTATTTTAAATGGACAAAGGAGGTTGAGAAGAGCTTCAATGTATTGAAGGAGAAGATAACAGAACGACCAATTATGGTCTTACCAAATTTTGGAAAGACATTTCAAGTGAGATGTGATGCAAGTGGAGTTGCAATTAGAGCAGTCTTGAGCCAGGATAATAGACCAGTTGCATATTTTAGTGAGAAGCTGAACAAGACTAAGAGAAAGTACTCCACATATGATAAATAATTTTATACTATAATTCAAGCCTTGAAGAAATGGAGGCACTACCTTGTTCCAAAGTAATTTGTCTTGTACGGTGATAAACAAGCTTTACAATTCATAACCAGACAGGAGAAGTTAAACCAGAGACATGCAAAGTGGATTGAGTTTATGCATAGTTTTACTTTTGTCATAAAACATATTTATGGTAATGCTAACAAATTTGTTGATGCATTAAGCAGGAGATGTCCGATTCTACAAGAATTTTAGGTCAATACCTTGAGGTTTGAACACCTTAAGGATATTTATTGTGATGATACAAATTTCAAGGAAGCATATGAAGCATGTGCAAATCCTTTGTTGAGAGACGGGAGCTAATGGACAGAGTATATGATTCAAGAGGGATTGTTGTTCAAGGGCAATCAGTTGTGCATACCAAAATGGTCAATGAGGGATAACCTTTTGAAGGAAAAGGATAGTGGAGGATTGGTTGGACATTTCAGCCATGATAAAACATTTGCACAGTTGAGCAGTGTGTATTACTGGCCAGGTATGAGGATAGAAGTTATAAATTTTGTGAACAAATGTAGAATCTGCCAACATGTAAAAGGAAAAAGACAAAACACTGGATTGTATCAACCATTGCCAATACCAGAGAGGCCTTGGGATGCAATAAGCATGGATTTTTTTTTGGGACTGCCAAGAACACAAAGAGGATGTGATTCCATATTCGTGGTGGTGGATAGATTGTCAAAAATGGAACACTTTATCCCATGCCAAAAGACTAGTGGTGCAACACATGTTGCAAATTTATTTTTCAAGGAAGTTGTTCGACTTCATGGATTACCCAAAAGTATCGTTTGAGACAGAGATACCAAATTCATTGGTCATTTCTGGAGAACATTATGGAAGAATTTGGGGGCATATTTGTCCTTCATCTCATATTATCACCCTCAAATAGATGGATAGACTAAGGTGGTGAACAGAAGTTTGGGGAACTTATTGAGGAGTCTAGTCACTGAGCATCATAATCACTGGGATCAGTTCATGCCACAAGCAGAATTTGCATACAATGACGCACCAAATAGGAGCACTGGAAATAGCCCATTCCAAATACTCCATGGAATGAAGCTGAGAGGAGTAGTTGAGTTGAGAGACTTGGGACAGAGTGAGATCAGAAGCGTTGGAGCAGAATATTTTGCTGCAAAAATGCAGAAGCTCCATAGCCAGATTAGAGAGCAGTTGCAGAAATCTAGCCAAGAGTACAAGCATAGATTTGATCAACATCGCAGAGAGATTCAATTTGAAGTAGGAGATTAGGTTCTGGAAAATATCAAAAAAGAAAGGTTTCCAAGAGGAACATATAACAAGTTGAAGATGAAGAAGATAGGGCCATGTAATATCAAGAGAAGATTCAATGGGAAAAACAAATGCATGTAGCAAAAAAGCCACAAATGGAGAAGATCGTTGATAAGAGGATTGGAAAGAAGACCAGGAGGAATACCTATTTTGAATATTTAGTCAAGTGGAAGGGACACCCGATAGAATATGGCAGTTGGGAAAATGAATTTCATATCCAGAAACATGGAAAGGCAGTGCAAGAGCTCATGGATAGGAGTCCATGAATTTTTGGCCAGGGGAGTATGATGCAGGAGCATCATCAGCAAGCCTACGTGGAGAGACAACTCAGCACTATAGTGCATTGTTGAATCATTTCAGAATATTAACCACTGGTGTTTCCTGCAAATCATATTTTTGAAATAATCAGAAACTGAAGAAGATCAAACGCTTGGAAGATGAATGATCATGAATGATATGGGAGTTTCACTTCTAGACTTTAATGTAATAGAAATTAAGTAGCATTTAGTTTTTCTAAAGTAGACGAGTAGTCGGGAGGGGGAACCCTAAGAGCCCTCTAAGATAAATAAAGGTTTTGTATGCCCAAATGAGGCTGTTGCAAGTTAGTAGGAGATTGTTGTGATTTAGTTGCAGAGTTTTTAGTTGTTTTTTTATCATAGTTGTAGCCATTTTACTTTTGAATGAATATAACAGAGGAAAATTGATCCAAATGCATGATGTTGCTACTATTTACAATTCCCTGTTATTTTGTTTTCAGGAATGAATGAGTTATGTTGTTGAGTATGTGAAACTGTGAAATGTTTGGATAAGTTTCAATTGTTTCTCTTCGTTGATTTCATGCAAGGTGTGCATACATTCCGCAAGGAGTGCATTGACAGAGTCTGTGTCGACTCAGAAGCCCAGAAGAGATAGCGTGAAATTTTCCGTTTGCAACGAGTGCAAAGAGACTGTTGTAAGGTGTGCACAGTCACCCACAAGAAGTTAAGTCTTGCGTAAATTCTATTGCAAGGACTCCATAGATTCGAAAAACCAACTAAGTGTCAAGAATGGGACTACTAAGTGCAAGGAGTGCGTAAATATATTTCTTTCGAAGGAATCACTAAGTCCAGAATTTGCAAGAAATTTTGAGTTCACAAGAAGGCGTCGGAATCTAGCTCAGGAGAGGAAGTGACCAAGAATCAACAAGAAGGGAGAAATCTGTTGAAAATTGTGAAGTGATGGTTGAGATCCATCCAGATGAAGTGAGACCGTCCCAGGTCGTCGGATCTGGGAAAGTTACACAATATTTAGTCGTGATTTCCTTCAGGGATTCATGAATCGGAGGATCCAGAGTATCATGGAGTCAAAAATCTCGTAGTCTGATGCCGCGAAGATATCACCACCATTGGTTATCGGAGGGAGTGTGAACCGTAGATCTGGTTCTGGGTAACTCCGCTAGTTTAGATTTCGCGTAGAGATATATTTGTTGTTTTCAAGATAGCCTAAATCCGAAGTCGCGAAACACGAAGAGATCGCCATTGTTGGTTGTTGGAGGGGGCATGAACCATCAATATGATTCTGAGTAACTCCGCCAGTTCGGAGTTCGCATGGAACGAAATCAATGGCATGATAGACAGTCGAAACCTGAAGTTGTGAAGCGCTTGGGGGCTTAGCCCTAGGTCATAGGCCAAGGTCGCTTGAAGGAGTGGGACTAGTGGAAAGGGGCTAGTGCCCAGATATTTGGGGTTTGTAAAAGCGCCAACGAAGGGGTCGTAGGTTCCATAGGACCTGTGCTCAAAGAGAAAAAGGGACCTATGTCAAGCGTTCCAGGGCCACAAAAGGTCCAAAAGAGCTAATCTAGATCAAAGTTTAAGATCCTTGACCGGGAGTTTGTGGACCCTTTGGGGAAGAAGGGGGGGTCTGCATCAAGTTTCCACATTTTCAAATGTAACCCTTCTGGGTTTTCTAGAATGAAAACTTTTCTTTCTTCTTTCCTGTTCTTGTGTATCTACTCTTGTAGTTTCAACTTATGTTACTCTTTGTTTCTTTTTCCTTTCTTCTTGTGCCTTATCGATCTGAAAGGCACTATTGACTTCCATGATATTTTTCTTTGTAGAGTAAATACTCACTAACATATGTGAAAGTCACATAGAAAAATCTTGTAAAGATAAAATATAACATTTTTGTGTTAAATAAGATTTAAAAATTATCATGCTACTTATAATAATACATGATACAAAAATAAGAATAAACAAACTTACATTTCCTCTTTCAATGTCTTCAATGATAGATGCACCCAATTCTGTAAAACTTTCTTCCATGTTATAATTTCTCAATTTGAAACAATATAATCTTGATATAAGTCTTGGCTTGTTTCATGAGTGCATAAAGAATATGTGTCTGAAACCAAACATATATCTCATAACAAGCCAAGTGCCTAATAATTTCCTCGCACGTGTTCAAACTCAACAGAATACAAATATATGTGTTCTCCATTGTTGTCTTGTTTGTCTTTAACAAACCAAGAATTTTCCATTATGTTTTCACCTTCAACAAATTTCCACTCTCTAACATTCTTCATTTCTCTTTAGAGATCAGGGGTTAGACCTTGAACAAATGTGCTATCAATTTGTTTTCTAGCATTCATGGAGGCCCCAATTGCAATTTTGGATGCCATTGTTGCAGGTCTTGATCCAGATACATTCACATATATTTTCTTTCCTTCCATTTTTCCTATATGAAAAATTAAAAAAAATAAATTATTTCTTTATAATAATGATGGGAAAATGTTTACATTATAATAACAAATAACAAAATCATATATAAGATTTGAACTAAAAATAAATAAATAACACTTGGCCCATAGGGATTGCCAGAGGCAATGACCCTCCATGTGAGACCAAGTCTTAGCCTATGAGGGCACTGGAGGTGATGTCGAACATCGCCCCCAACCCCCATAGGCCAAGACTTGGCCCCGCGGGTGAAAATTATTGGCCTATGGGTGATGTGGGCAATGTCAAGCATCGCCCCCATCACCCCATAGGCCAATACTTGGTCCCATGGTGCCAAGTCTTGGCCTACTGGGGCCTTGGGGTGATGCCCAACATCGCTTGGGGGTGATGCCCAACATAGCCCTCCCTACACTCTGGTCGATAGACAGTCATCACATCAGTTGTCTTTCAATCGAAGTGTAGTGGCACGTCGACTGTATATCGGCTGGAGTGTAGTGGGGCCAATGCCAGGCATCACCCCCAACCCCTCTTAGGCCAATACTTGGCCTATGGGGGGCTAGGTTCGATGCCCTATGGGGTTTTGGGGGTGATGCCAGGTGTTGTTCCTGAGTCTGTACTTAAGGCTTAAAAGTACAGTGTCAAGGCATCCGAAAGTGGGTAAAAGGTGGAGAAGAGGATAACATCAACCTTTGGTAAAGGAAACTAGGGAAGATTCCTACGTTGGCATTGTCTAGCTTCCAACTGTTCTTGGATAGTTATATCTTGTTCAATGGTTGCCCATGAACGTTCAAGTTCGACACGGTTAGTAGCAGTTTTAAGAATTATGTCGAAAAGGTTTAAGGCAATGTGTGTTTGGTTCGATAGTTCGGGTTCGATATTAGGCTATGTCGGTGTAGGGACAGTCATGGAGGAACAGTAAGGTAGGAAAGACTTAAAAGAGAGATTAAGTGATGTCTCGATTTGGTCGAATAAAAGAAAATTTACAGTTTTAGAAAATAAAATAGGGATGCAAATCAAAGTCTCTTTCCCGTAACTGTGTTATATTTTAATAAAAGGTGTGGAGTGGGAGAAAAACATTTAGCTGTCTATAGTGTAAGGCTTCTACCAGGGAAGAATCTCACAAATAAACAGAAGAGGAACATGTAAGGAAATAACCAATGTAGCAGAGAATATATGTAGAATTCTGAAAATGCAGATTGGTCTTACACCCGCTGATAGCTGGTGCAGAGGAAAGACAATAAACAATTACAGAAAACAAAAATTCATTCGCTATAGTAGTGGTCGTACTAAAGTATAACGAAGCACATCAATTATGAATATGAAATGAAATGAAGTATGAAATACAAGGAAACAAACTTGTAACACAATCGTGACGGAATTGAGAATCTTCAGATTTTCTTGTATTAACTTCTCAAATGTAAAAAACTCTGTTACAATCGACACAAAAAGGTCCATC